>WYDK02000024.1:1045931-1056639 GCA_009867345.2 Toxicodendron radicans | reverse complement strand
TAAAATGGGAACACTATTTGGATTACCTTGGTAATGAAAAAATAACACCCTTCTACTTGGTATTTCAAATAGTGCCAGTATTTCAAACAATAACCACTATTGGTATTTGAAGATTATCGGAATCTTTTTTTACTTTTCAACTAAACATGAGAATTCTCGGATAAAATGATAGATTACCCCTGTAATCTTTATTTAACCCCAACCAAATCCACCCTTAGTAATATCATAATTTTCAACTTAATACTTTTCATTTGAATCCCCACTTTTTCTTTTAATTCCTTATGAAAAGACCATTTTGCCCTTGATGAAATTTCTGTCTATTTTCAAGCAATTTCTTTTAAGGAAATTTCAATGAATAATTCTAAGTGTATGGGCATATAAAACACATAATTATACGTACCTTGGCTCAGTTATTACAATTCTTCCCCCCTTAAATGAATTTCGTCCTCGAAATTCAAGCGAACAACTCCGGAAATCGAGCTCGCTTGTCTTGCTCCACTTCCCAAGTAGCCTCTTCAACCTTCTGATTCTTCCATAAAACTTTCACTAGTGGAATATTCTTATTTCGGAGCTCTTTTACGTTTTTGTCCAATATCTGAACTGGACGCTACTTATAAACAAGATTCTCTTCTAATTCCACTTCTTCAATCTTTAACACATGAGAAAGATCACTAATGTACTTCCGTAGATTGATACATGAAACACATCATGCACTTTGTCCATGTTTGGCGGCAATGCTAAACGGTAGGCTACTTTCGCCACTTTCTATAAAATCTCAAAGGTACCAATATACCTTGGAGCAAGCTTTCCTTTCTGACCAAAATGCAAAATGCGTTTATAGGGGAAATCTTTACAAATACCTTATCGCCAATTTCAAACTCTATGTCTTTTCTTTTCAGATCTGCATAACTTTTCTGACTATCTTGAGCTTGCTTCATTATATTTCTGATTAAATTTACATCATTAATCATTTTCTGTGTCAACTCTGGCCCGAACACTGTCTGAAAAGAATCTCTCTCACCCATATCATCCTAATGCAAGGGAGATCTACATCGTCTACCATACAATGCTTCATAAGGGGTCATCTTCATAGTAGACTGATAACTATTATTGTAAGCAAACTCAATCAAAGGCAACATCTCATACCAAGAAGCTTTATAACCCATACAATAGGCTCTCAACATATCTTCTAGCACTTGATTTTTTCTCTCAGTTTGGCCATCTGTCTGAGGGTGATAGGCTGAACTAAATGACAATCTCGTACCCAATGCTCTCTGTAGACTAGTCCAGAATGCAAAAACAAATCTGGAATCTCTGTCTGATACTATAGTCTTGGGTATCCCATGCAATCTGACTATCTCCCTAACATAAATCTGAGCCAACTGATCAGAAGTAGTGCTGGCTTTCACTGGAAGGAAATGCGTTGATTTAGTCAATCTATCAACAATAACCCAAAGCGCATTATAACCTTTTTAACTCTCGGAATGCCTGTAATGAAATCCATGGATATTTCTTCCCATTTCCATTCAAGAATACTGAGTGGCTGAAGTAATCATAATGGTCTCTGATGCTCTACTTTAATCTACTGGCATACCAAACATTTAGTTACAAAATCTCCAATATCCTTTTTCATGTCTGGCCACCAATAACGTTTCTTTAAATCCTAGTACATTTTAGCTCCTCCAGGATGAGCTGTATATGAAGTCTCATGAGCCTCTACTAAAATTTTCTTTCTCAACTCATCACATAGGGGAATACATAACCGATCTCTAAAATCGAGAACACCCTCTAAAATCTGATAATCTGTCACCTTACCCTCAAGTACCTGTCGACTCATTTTCTGGCACCACTCGTCAACTGCTTGCTTTTCTTTAATTTCTTCTTGAATGGTAGAACTGATTTCTAAACTGGCTAATCTTCCAAGTATCACCTCAATCTGTTCTTTACCAAATTCTTCTAACAATTTTTTCTGCATTGTCAACTGAGACAAGAAAGTCTTTCTACTCAAGGCATCAGTTACTACATTAGCTTTTCTAGGCTGATATTTAACCTTTTCTTTAACTTTTGGAAACTCTCATGACATGCATCATTCCTCATAAAAGGAGTTCCTTGTTTGTTAAGAGTTGTAAGGGGCTTTGCTAGTTGAGCAAATCTTTCTACAAATCTTCTGTAGTAGCCTGCCAACCCTAAGAAACTTCTTACTTCTTTTACTGTCTTTGGCCTCTACCACTCTAACATTGGTTCTATCTTGCTGGGATCAACTGAAATCCCTTCTTTAGAAACAACGTGGCCTAAGAAGACAACTCGGTCTAACCAGAAATCACATTTAGAGTATTTGACATACAGTTTTTTATCTCTCAATCGTTGTAGAACAAATCTCAAGTGTTCCTCATGTTCTTCTCTTGTCTTTGAATAAATCAAAATGTCATCAATAAACACCACAATGAATCCATCCAGACAATCTTGGAATACTTTATTCATCAAATCCATAAATATTGCTGGTGCATTGGTTAGGCCGAAGGGCATCATTACAAACTCATAATGACCATATCTGGTACGAAAGGTTGTCTTAGCAATATCTTGCTCAGCAACTCCTACCTGATGACACCCTGATCTGAAATCAATCTTTGAAAATATTGTTGCCCCCTTAAGCTGATCAAACAAGTCATCAATACGAGGCAACAGGTATTTATTTTTCACTGTCACTTTATTCAATTCCCTGCAATCAATACACATCAGTAGTGACCCATCTTTCTTCTTGACAAACAAAATGGGAGCACCCCAGGGAGAATGGTTGGGTCGGATAAAACATTTATCTAAAAGTTCCTGGAGTTGCTTCTTTAATTCTTGTAACTCTGCTGGGGCTATACGGTAAGGGGCTTTGGAAACTGGGGCAATTTCGGGCGCTAGCTCAATACTAAACTCCAACTCTCTTTCTAGAGGCAAACCCGACAAATAATCCGGAAATACATCAAGAAACTCTCGGACTACAGGCACATACTGAATCTTAGGTCGAGAAGTATCACTGCTAGCCATAATATGCACAATATACGTAGAACATCTTTTTTTCAACATCTTTCTCGCCCTCACACTACTAATCAGCATACTGAACAAATGGCCTTCACCAAAACTGAAACTATCACCGTCATCAAGATTAAATCTTGCTCTCTTCTTACAGAAATCAATCTCAACTGCATAAGTCCACAGAAAATCCATACCCAATATTACATCAAAATCGGGCATGTCAAATACTATCAAATCAACTATCAACACTCTCCCCTGGATCACTACAAACTTTGCTAAAAGTGTCTCTCAGGTCATCACAGTTTTATGTAACGGACAACACATGGTGTGTACCATTGGACTACTGGTCGGGTAGCAAAGGTAGACAGAAAGAATCGGGACAACCTTATACTCAGGCCAAGTAGTTACCACAACCCAACGAGAGGCCCGTGCCACATCAGAGGAGAAAGTACCTCCGAAAGGGATGTCGGACATACCTGACACCTGTAGAGTTGATTTAGGAGTGTAAATGAGTTGAGTTGAGTCGAGTCGAGTCGAGCCGAGCTTTGAGTTAATCAAGTTCGGCTTGGTTGCTACAGTGTTGAGTTCAAGCTTGGCGAGCTTGAAAAATTGAACTTAAGTTCGAGCTTGTCGTTTTAAATTCGAGCTCAAGCTTGGGCTCGACTAATCAAGCTTGAACTCAAATTCAAAAAACAAGCTCTTTAGTTCTCCACTTTCCCAGTTTCGCAAACCCAAGTATATAACAAACAAAAATGAAATAAAATGACAATGTGGATGATCTAGTTGATATGGAGATGGTGGTAGGTGCAAAAGTCAGCTCCATGGAAAAAAAGCCCTTACCACAAAAACTCTCAAATTTCCAAATGCACTTTAATCCCATTACATCCATATTTGGCCGCCTTTATGGCCTCAATCGGCTATGGTAGCCATGGTTAACCCAGAAAAAAAAATGATAGGGAGAGAAAAATGAGAGAAGAAAGAATGAGGGGAAAGAAAATAAAAAATAAACAAATTTATGGCCTAAGTCAGCCATGGTTAACCAAGAAAAAAAAAAAAGAAACAAATTTATGGCCTAAGTCAGCCATAGGTTTTAGTGTCATTTTAGTCATTTGAGTTTAGTTTAAGTTAATATTTCATGCTTTAGCCATTTAGAGTGAGATTATGTTTTAAATTAAGAAATGTTGTTGATTTACTCTAATTTGGTAGGTTTTATGCTTAGATTTTTATTATTTGAATTATTTCATTTCAGGATTAAAAGGCCTTAACCTCGGATCCATAAAGAACATGATTTGAAGACTTGTTGCTGAAGAATGCTGGAGCATGGTACAACAGACAGTTGAGAGCTTTGCGGTGTCGATGCTAGCGCATAGCACGCCAGCTCAGCATAACAGACATCTCGCATTTTGTCAGGGAAATCTTCTGACTTGTTTTACCAAGGACAACCTCCTTTTCCGTGCACACTGAAGAAAATGAACAGTAACCAGACTGTGAGGGAATTGCAAAACATAGAGAGCTACCAAGTGTCCAATTTGTGCCCTACTTTTCCTCATATAAAAACAGAAAGTTGAAAAGAGAGTCTTAGACCAAGAGTGAAAGTCGGCCATTTTTAGAGAGAAAAATTGAGTGAAAGGTGCAGAGATTATTCAAGGAAAAGAGACCATTCTCCCGAGGAAGAGCTGGACATTCCAAGATCTATCTTCAGTCTTCTTCATCGTGTTTGTGGTTATTCATTTTATGAATTCAATGGTTGTATCGTTTCCTTGGCTTAACTCTACATTCAGTATGAACTAATTTTTATTAAGTTGGGTTTGAATGATTGAACTTCTATTGTAATGCTTCTTTAATCTTTAATATAGCTTTTAATACATGCCTTTTATTTTAATCAAATGGGTTGTATGTTGCAATATCGATTTGGCCAATCGGTGTTGCTGTTTTGCTTGTTAATTAGATACTGAGAAGGTCTGAAAAACAAGGGAAATCATTTGATTAACACAAGCCCTTTGGGTCATGCGACATCATGGGGAGAATGCATAGACATATGATTGTAGAATGTTCAACGGAACAGTACAAGATATTAGGAGTTTGAATCAAGTAAAATGTACTGTTGAGTTATGTTGTAGCAACATTCATAGCGTTACAATAGGAAGGATTTAGTTCAAACCCAACTTACCTTTTAACTGATTAGAAAATTTGTTTTGCCACTTGCTCTGTTGACTTAGGACTCTTACGTAGTATTATTTTGGTTGATTATTTTAATTATTTGAGTTATCATTTTAATTATTGTCTTTTTAATTTAAAATCATCATTATTGTTGTTGTTACCTTTGCTGTCAACATTGTTGTTGACAGTGCTGGAGCATTGATTGCAACTGACTAGTTTTACAATCCATGTGGGAACAATATTCGATTCTTTGAATCTAAACTACTTTTCAATCACGTATACTTGCGTGCATGTGTTATTGTTTTGATCAGACAACAGACGCAACAGAAGCATAGTAGGGCCATAACCCACGGTCCCCAGGACCATCCCTTGGGTAGAGATTCAATGAGTGATCATTACAGAAGAGAGAGCAACCTATGAGTGCAAGGTGGATATACGGGCACAATATCCAGAGTTGTTATAATCAAGTGTGTAAATTTCAAGGATGAAATTTCTTTAAAGGGGAAAGATCGTAATGCCCTAGATTTTATGGGATTTTTATTAGAATTTAATTTTTGGTTTTTGGGGGTAGAAGTGTAAGATTTTGGAACTTTGGAGGCATTAAAGTGTAATAGCCGAAAACAAGTGAGGACTAAAAAATTTGCCTGAAATTTTTATGAATAGTAATAGATTTTAAAAGAAAAAGGACCGGGAAGAAGAAGAAAAGAGAGAGAGAAAATAGAAGAGAAATGAGAGAAAAGAAAAGAGAGAAAGAAGAGAAGAAAGAGAGAAAAGTGAAGAGAAAGGAGAGAAAAGAAAAAGAGCGAAAGAAGAGAAGAAAGAGAGAAACGAGAAGAGAAAGAAGAAAAGAAAAAGAGAAAGAAAAGAGAAGGAAAGGAAGGGAAGTTCGACCTATACGAAGAAAGAAAAAAGGAGAGTGATGATGGAGATCAAGTGAGAGAAGGAGAGTTTTCTTTTTGTCTTCCTTTCACCATTTCTGTGTGAAGAAATTGAGAGAGTGAAAGGGCAAACTTTGAGCTAGAGAGGAGAAGGCCGATAGGTGTTTTGGAGGAGAGGAAATGTTGGAAATTTTTTGGTAAAAGGGGTGAAGAAGGCAAGAGACCCGAGCACTTGAGTTAAGAGCAAAAAGGGAAAAACGGTGAGTGAACTATTATTATCTTGCAAAATAAAATTCATGCATCATAAATTCATGTTTGATGGGATTACATTTATGTTTGTTGCCTTATTGTTTTATATGATGCATGCAATGATGGCTTGGATTTCATGTGATTATGAATTTTATTACGATCGAATTTAAGAATGTTGTGGTGGATGGTTTTATATGTGTTTATGGGTTGCATTTTTGGCCGATTAAAACACAAATTGGAGGCTGGAATTACATGGTTGTGGATTGCATTTTTGTCCAAATTATGCAGGTAACGGTGGCTGGGATTTTATATATATTAAAATGTGGGTGTAAGATATTGAGGAGATTATGCAGGGGAGTGTATTTAGTTTGGTTAATTGATGGGTAAGTAGAAAGAAGATGTTATAATGGGGTTTTGAATTCGGAAATGAGAAGGGGTGGTTGGTTGTGTATTTTGGTTGGTTGGAATAAATTTGTTCTTAATATTTGGTGTTATATGCTTTTATTACTTATTTAAAAATTTTGGGCCTTATAGAGGTTATGATGTGACTTGGGTTTGCATCTTCATTAGGTTGTGAGAAGAAGAATGAAGCCCATTTATATTGGGCTGTTGGGTTTTATTGTTGAGGTGGGCCGGCTGTTATTATTAAGGCCCAGTTGGTTGTTTGGGCTATTGGGCTATATTTAAGAAATTGGTGGGTTTAATTATGTTGATGAGTTAATTGAATTGTTGGGCTTAATTGTTTAAGTGGGCTGATCTATAAAAAATGAGACCCAATTATTTTGTTTGGATAATTAGATTTATCAAAGAATTGATGGGTTGGCTTATTTAGGAGTTGGAGTATTTTATTTTGGGCATGTTGGAATTGGGCTATAGATATGGCCTAGTCATGTTTTAGAGGTATTGAGTTTTGTAATTAAATTGGTGGGCTTGATTTGCTTTGGTGCGCATAAGTAATAGATTTCCTTATGTTGGGTTAGTAATTGATTGTAAGTGGTAGAACCTGGAAGGATTCTCAAGGGGCCGATTGTCAGTTTTGTGAATATTGAAGCACAGGTGGGGGCTAATTGTAAGGTTTGAAACTTTTGGGACTAAATAATCAAGGGACAAATATGAGGTGTAAATTGATATTTTATAAGTTTGTATACTCCGGAATATTACACTCGTTTTTACATGATAGTTTTATTAAGAACTATATGGCACCCAAATTCGAACACTTGCATGAAGGCATGTAACATCATTGAAGGTTGGGATATTCAGATGTGTGAATGTGGGAGTTTTACTACGGGTTGGAGACCACATTTTTAGTACTCGTCCCCTTCCAGACATCAGCTAGTATATATATTTGACCTCATTCGTGTATTGAAATGGTTTGTCACCGAACGACGACATGACATACCATCATACCAGGACATGATGGAGGCCTGAAGAGTTCTAGGCAGGATATTATATGATACCATATCATGACACTCCGAGGATAGACTGTGGGTCGAGTATGGTTATCCAATGATGATTTGTCACACCCCATTCTAGGTAGTCCCTAACCTCACCAGATCTGGACGCACCGTGGAACTTGGATTCCCAAAATTAGGGTGAAATTTTTTCGAAAACAATAATCTTAATACAACTCAAAACATTATTTTTATAAAATAATTTACATAAACTATTGTATCAGAGTGTCACTACCGTGTACAAACGTTATGCTGATGAACATGCGTCTACGAACCAGCCGAAAGCATGTCGCTTGCGCCTCGCGTGTTTTGTATGCAAACCTGAAGGGAAAACACTAAAACAGTGAGCTAGAAAGTCCAGTCAGTGAATAATGCAATAAATAAATGAAATGACGCACGACCCTCAAACTGCATAAGAAAACTCTTAACCATTTTTTTATAATTTCCCTTGATTCATAAACACTCATTCCCAACAACGTAATTCGCATCCTTACACCACCCTTCAATGATCATGGATCGTCATAAATACACAACACCCGCATCGCCATAAATAAGTGGGCATTTCTTAGCACGAATCCATCTTTACTCACAACGACGCCCACCGGGCATTCATTATCTCCACTAGCCTATACTTTCCGGATTTTCACGAATACCACCCCAGCCATTACCTGCTGGATATTCACAAATAACATTCCAGCCAACACCCGCTGCTTTGAGGGTTACCTAGCACTCTCAGCATAGCTGGAAACCTTGTCTCGAGCTCACATGCTTACACCCTGAGGGTCACCCAGCGAACTCCGACATATATGAAGTCCTCACCTGTGACTCATCACTCATCCGCTCCATCCTACGGAATACTCAACAGGTTTACACCCCAGGATGACCTAGCGCACTCAGCATAGGTGGAATCCTCACATGTTGATTACTTCACTCACACGCAATACCGTCCAACCCAACTCACTTCTAACTAGAAGGTCCAATCGTTCCCAATCTGAGTCTTGTTCAGGATGGCCAGTCTACTTTGGTCATTTAAACCAGTCCATACTTAAATCCCCTCAGTAACCCAAATCAACTCTTTATAAACTCATCCGTACTCCGATCTATCAACATTATGCCATAATTTAGTCATTTTCCTATCCTCACCATGCGTACCAAAAACTCATGCCAAATATATATAAATATATACATGTATACACAAATATGTCACAATACAGATTTAAACGTTTTAAAAACCAAATATAAGCTCTAAGGAAATATGCAAATCCACTCACCTGATCAGAGTTGCTGCCATGCCTTTGTCCGAAATCCGAAGAATTCTCCTTACCGAGGTCTCCCTGTGGTAATCCATAACAATCATCAATAATACTAACACTAGGAGGTCAATTTAACTTCTTTTTTAATAAAAATCCACTTATACCCAAGTACCGATAACTCATAAAATTCCATAAAACTTTTATTCTTGTAAAATATCAATTTAGTCCCTCTTTGGAAAATGTCATTTTACCCCCTAAACTTTTCCATTATTACCTTTAAGCCCCTCAACTTTTCTGGTCTTGAATTAACCCCTATAGTTTTTTTATCATCAACTTAGGTCCCTTGACCTTTGATTTATTACATTCACACCCTTGTCTACTTAACAGGTTTCAAACCTTGCACTTACACCCTCATAGTGACTAAAATTTCTAGATTCTTCCAAGGACTGTCGCGGCGGCTACACTATTTTGTCGCCTCAGCAAGACCATACCCGAGAGTTTGTTGCCTCGGTGATATTCTGGAAAATGATGAACTTCTACTATTCAAATGAATTTCTCCGCAGCGACACAGCCCTGTTGCCTCGGTGATGATGAAGATCTTCAACTTCATCGCGGCGACAATCTGCATTATCCAGATTTTGCCCCTCTTTCTCCTTACAATTTCACTTACCAATCTCTCCCCTTTCATTCCACAATGGACACATAACATTTCACACCCACGAACATACCCAAATAACCACCCTAAATTCGTAAATCTAACTAATTCAAATCACCCATTTCAACTCAAAACAATTCAACAAAATACAAGGAATTGGAAGAAGATTAAAGTTTTAGGATGATATACTTCTTCTTTCTCTTTCTTTCTTCTTCCTTTTCTCTTTCTCTCTCTTCCATTTGCCTCTCACGTTCTCCCTTTCTCAAATGAGAGAATTTCTCTCTTTTTATACCCACCCTGGCAAATTTCTATTTGGCCCTCAATCAATTCAATCTTGACACTTTACTACCAAAAACTTTGGATTCTCACATTTTACCCCTTAAAATCATCAATTAAAATTCTGATAAAATTCCCAAAAATTCGGGGTGTTAGATGATTATACCATCCCGAGGATAGAATGTTGATAACATCGCCCAGAGGATAGATTGTGGGCAGAATATTATATGATACCACATGATGACACCCTGAGGATAAACTGTGGTCGAATATGGTTATTGATAAATCCTGAAAATAGAGTTATCTTAAGCTTTAATTAGGACCTTAGTCATAAGTTTTAGTGTCATTTTAGCCATTTGAGTTTAGTTTAAGTTAATATTTCATGATTTAGCCATTTAGAGTGAGATTATGTTTTAAATTAAGAAATGTTGTTGATCTGCTCTAATTTTGTAGGTTTTATGCTTAGTTTTTATTATTTGAATTGTTTCATTTAAGAATTAAAAGGCCTTAACCTCGGATCCATAAAGAACATGATTTGAAGACTTGTTGTTGAGGAATGCTGAAGTATGGTACAACAGACAGTTGGGAGCTTTGCGGCGGCGATGCTGGCGCATAGCGCGCCAGCTCAGCATAACAGACAACACGCGTTTTGTCAAGCGAATTTTCTGACCTGTCTTGCAGAGGACAGCCTCGTTTTTCGTGTACACTGAAGAAAATGAATAGTAACTTGACTGTGAGGGAATGACAAAACATAGAGAGCTG
>WYDK02000024.1:958117-970878 GCA_009867345.2 Toxicodendron radicans | reverse complement strand
AAAAAAAAAAAAAGTAGAGAATGGGATTGATTATCTAAAATCTCAATTAGCATAATTATTTACTGGAACCAGAGACAGTAAATACTAAATATGTGGCATAAACCGGGTAACCATAACAACAGCATTATAGGCATTGCACTGAATATATATATATTTCGTGACACAATCACCAACTCTAGCTGGTAAAGATTACGGGGCAAAATTGATGAAGCAAGAGAGCTATTTTCCCCTTGCCACTGTGTAAGCATAACAAGGTATAAAAAAGCTGCAATAATATAAAATTCAGCCTCTTATAATATCAATCATTTATTGCTCCTAAAGCTAATACATATATTGTATTATCAATCTAGTTACTTGATCAAATAGTATCCGACTACTTGTTGATATATCTGTGTATGCAGATTGGAGCCTGTCTGATATATAGTGGATTTCTCCATCTTATTATTCCATCATGTACATGATCTTCTTCCTCAGTCCTCCAATCTTGTTTTGAGTTCAGCGTGTTTGTCCCAAACCCGTTTCTCAGCTTCCATGATCAATGCTTTCGCCCTTTCAAGAAGGATCGATAAGTTCCAAGTGCAGGTACTTTACCCTCCATCTGCAACATATAGGGGAAATCCAGATTAACCATTTAATCTCCGTGAATATCTCAAGCAAACATATAACAACTACCTCTACAAACATACGAACCGTTTCTTTCAATAAAGGATCAAGCGCCTGTGCATTGCACATCACCTGTCTACTTCTTCAGGGATTATTGCCTTCCCCAAATAAACTTGTTGCATCTCCTCTCTCCAGATCTGCAGCAGCCATATTAACATAGATTATTACTAATAACCAAAAGGAACAGAGGAGAATAAATTCTAATGTTCCAAAACATGGGGATGGGAAGCACATGAGAGAAAATTTCATACTGTGTCACGGAATTTCACCCGGATATGGGGCACATTTGTTCTGTGAATATCATTTCCATCTGGTCCTCTTTTGTAGTACTTCAACCCAATCCAATGTGACTGAAACCAAAAAACTTAATACATCAGATCCAACAATTAGGTACACATAAACATCAAAATACCTAGACAAATTTAGTATAACTCCAGAAACTCTCTCCTGTTTCTGTCACAATTTGCATGTTAACTGTTAATATCAGTGGAGCTGGTGATGCATTATTCAGCATGGTAGCATTAACATTCAAATTTGCAGAGATTTGAGTATATTAATTCAGAGCTCCCATTCTCTGTTACTAACTTGTTTTTTGTAAATTCTCATGAATGCATATGTATGGAAGCACTGAACATGAATACATCTAAAATATGTTATTTTTTTGAAAAAAAAATCATCCACGGTTACAGGGAGAAGTCAAATTTCATGGTAGTCATTTCTAATGACAAGCTGCCTATCAAATTCATTCCAGGGTCAACAAAGATCATGTCACCCACTGCCAGTTTCAATAGTCCAACCTCACTCTTCATTATAAAAGAGGAAAGCATTGGGCCACCATCCTTCTCAACGATTATCAACATCCCCTATCATGTCAGATGGATAAGTATACATACCTTTAAAGCATGTGAGAAACCTGATTGGATGACTGAATTTCGGGCAATCTCACATAAGTCACATGAACTCAACTTCCACACCTGTAAGGAAAGGGCTTAATCATTATGGATTTAAGATCATGATGTTGTAAAATGGTGAGAGGAGAGAGAGAAGAGAAGCAGAGAGCTCACAGAAGCAGCTATGCTATATTCTTCCACCAAAGGTTCTTTAGTTAGGTGAATTTGAAGTGGATCATCTGTTGATAGTGACACATTGAGACCCCGTAGAAAAAACATAGGTAAAGGATTCCGATGATAGTCCAAAAACAAGGAGTTGTTGCTCAGAGGAGACATAGCAAGACCAATCTGATAAAAATGGTAACATAGTTAAAATTGCAAATAACAACTTGGTAGCATAAACTTGACACCAGTCTCCTTTCATACTTACCTGTGCCAAATAATAGAGATACTGGAGAACAGGAGATTTTCTTAAATTTATTCCATGTGCAATATTACGAGCCGTGAGAAATGTTGCAGCAAGGTGGTCAATGTCACCAGCCTGAAAATATCATACATGAGACAACCAATAATAGGATATTATGATCAAGTAAAAGAAGCTTCCATGAGTACCTCTCCAGAATGTGGGCGGAATTTGATAGTTGTCATGCCCTTGGACTCCCGAAGCTGAAAGGTATTATCACACAAATTAGCACTTGAAGCACCAAAATCAAGGCATTAGCACCCAGTAATAGTGGCAGTAATATGAATGACAGGACCAAAGACTCAGGATTAAAATTAACAAATAGGAATAATAGATTACACTAGGAAAGAAGTTACAAACTCATGCTAGGAAAAATGACCCTATATATTATTTATTTGACAAATTAGACTTGTTGGGTACAGAGGGTTACAAAGGTAAACACAAGCTTTTTTTCCCCCAAAGTGGAAATAAAACCTTGTTTTGAAGTACAAGATTGCTAACAGATAAGAATACGAACCTTGTTTAACGTGTAGAGGTTAGCATAGCAGTAATACACATAGTATGAATATGCCGGATTGAATACATTGGTCCATTGAGCTGGGGTGGGCATATGTTTTGTGGGGCGTCTTTCCGGCTTGCTCTCATCATCAACCAAATCCAACCCAACAACCTAAAAGTCCAAATAAATGATAGGTTCATATCATACAGTTAAGTCTAAGACTTAAAAGTTCAAAAGAGTACAAAATAAACGTAAAAAAAAAAAGCAGGTTATCTCAGAACTTTTTTTGATAGGAAACTTAGATATGTGCATTACTGTGAAAAAAGATTAGATAGTGGATCAGATATATCCACAAGATGGAATAATCTGATCCCAAACTTCAGTAAAAGATACAATCCCAACGTATTAAAACTAGGAAGATTACACAGAATGATATCAAACCTGTTTCAAGAAAACGTGCAACTGAGGATGAGAATCGGGATCCACAGTAACCTCAAACAGTGGAATAAAGATATTGTCAAGAATGTTCTGGAAGGATGTCACAATCCCCATTTCCTTGTACACATTGTACAACCGTGGAAGCTGGAAAACAGAAAAAAAAAAAAAAATACCATACAATCTGTGAATGCAAATCCCATAAAAGCCCCAAAAACCATGAAATTGTTTGGCATTGTCAGTATCAAGAGAAACCTGAATAAAAAAATTGGCAGGTATACAGTGAAATAAAAAAGAAAGAAAAATCTCAATAGGGATCAAACAAAAGACGAAAGAGATTCTAATGCTTTATTCTAGACAGAACCTCTGACCACTAACTATATGTTATCATCCTCAGAGCAAGCTATATATAGACAAATACAGAAAGCCTCTTATCAGCTCATTATGGATTTTTTTTCTTTTTTGGGATAATAGCACAATATTTACTAATGTTAGATGTAATGCTCTTATCCAGACGTATACCTTCTTGATATAAAGCAAAATGACAACCACCATGAGCAAAAACTAATTAGCAAATATGCAAAGTTTCACACACATTCATAGAGAAGAGAGCAATAAATCTAATCTACAATATTTTACAACATACAGTATGCGAATTCCGAGAAATTTTCAGCAGTACCTGAATTAACCATACAACATTCTCACTGTACAATTCATTGTTCACAATCCAACTTGCCAGTTGGTCCCATTCACTTTGTTTCCTTCCATATATTGATATTCGATACTCAGCCATCTGCAGTAACCAAATTAAGCATCAAGCATGGTAAACAATCAAACATACATGCACATAAACACACATATATAGAGAGAGATACAGAACATCAAAACAACATGTAAAAGCATAATGTAGATTATAATACCTGCAAAGAAAACTTGCCCAATCTTTTTTCCATAGTTTAATGTGATTGTAACAAATAGAACCGTACACAGATGTCTTAATAGAACAGCTCTAACTATACAGATAGATTAATCAATATCACTTCCTAAAAGATAAAGTAAAACTATGAGCCAAATTTTAAGTATGAAATCTAACATTTTTTAGCATCAAACAGAAATTCAGCCAAACTATTCCATCTACTTTATGCCTTTGTCTATAAAATGGGCAAATAAACTCATCTCCAAAAATCAATTCAGCAACCCTATTAAACTACCATAGCATCAAAGATAATAAAAAATCTGAAGCTGTTACGCATAGCAGTGTAAAAAGGTAAAGGAAGCACCTGATATTTACTTGCTTCAAGGTCAGAAAACACTTGCTTCGTCAGCTCACCAAGGAAACGACCTGTTCAATCACAAACAAAAATATGACCACAATAAATCAACGGTTGTGAGGGAAGAACAGGTGTGTCTAGTTCAACCAAAGGAATCAAACCATGGCAAAAAGAATCATGTATCTAGTGAAGACAAGTCAGCATGACATAGTAGCAGGACTCATAAGAAAAAAAATTTTGAAATTACTCCAAAATAGAATTCACAACTAGATACCCATTTAATTCATATTTTCTAACTATTGAAAGATAACTACTAGGTAAATAGAAATGAAGTCCCAAATACTGATTTCGAAAACAAGTGCAAAGTCAAGAAGTATTCATCTCAGTACAGATTTAAAGTAGTGAAAAAAATTCTATACATAGCAGTAGTTAACTAGGCTTAAGATCTGAATTTAACCATGGATTACAAAAGTCAGATAATTATATGATCTTCCATTACAAAGTCAAAGGTGTCATACTTGCAGCCCCAGCATCTCATATGCGGCTTAACCTAATAAATAAAAAAAGCATACCTTGGATAAGATTGTCCTGCTTAAGGAAAATTTCCCTCAGCCGACTTTGACCGCAGGGATTATACTTAAGATTGAACTTATCAAAGCGATGAAATGTGCTCTTGTCTGCGTGAACGTCCAAAAGATCAACGTTCAGATCATACCTGTTCAACCAATATTAACAAAGATTACAGGTTTTAATAACTCGATAAAAATATCAACAGTAAGACAAAAAATTTATAATTTTTCAGGGGTTGGAGGGAGGAAAGATGAAGACCATAAGAGGGAAATTTCATTACCCAGTTAAATCCAAGCTCTCAAATACTTCTTTCAGGGTCAAGTATGTCCCATCACGGAATATCACAACCTGATTAGAGAAGACAATAATTAAAGTGTTACTGAACAAATAACGCAAAATTTATGACCAAATACCTAAATGTATAATTGACATGAATTCTTAAGAGGACAATAATTTGGTCATTAGTTACTTGGCAAAGATTTAATGTCAAAAAGGATTGGAGAATGCCATATTAGTCATGAATGACTATCAGAAAAGAGAACTTGACAACATATCATCAGATATATACAAATAGTTACCTCATCAGGCTCTTTCCTTAATTTGGACTTTATAAACCTTAAAAGATGTTTCTGGTTCATGCATGCTGAGTGATGGACATGTGTATCCACTTTCCTAACATTATAAAAGTCACGATGCGGTGCGCTTTTCTGAGCAAGAAACTCCCTGTCCGCATTAAGCATCAAATGAAGATTGAACTTCTGCACAGCACCGAAGAAAAAATATACATGGTAAGGATCTAATTGCTACTGACAATATGTTTTAAAAGAATGCATTTCAGTAACTTATATATATCAAGAGATAAGTATTCACTTGTTCCAGAAGAACCAGCCGATGAAAACATATAGTTCTCATATTTCCTAATGCAATAACTCGAAGTATGTGATGCAGATCGGTGAAAAAGGTCGTTGCATCAGCAACAGGGAAAAGCTCTTCCTTTGCTGGTTAGAGATCAATAAAACAAAAAAAAAAAAAAAAAAAATAGCAAGAGTTAAACAGAATAAACATTTGACAAAGGAATAGATCTCCATGAATCATGACAAACAAGAGAAGCACAACTTGATGTCTCTTACAATCTTTATTTGGATAAACATGAATAACTCCATCTTGCATCTCAAAGTAATGCTGCAGAAATAAATAAGGCATGTTTAGGAACAGAAAAAGAGCATAAAGTGACAACACTAGTAAGATTTGTGGACGCTCAGCATGAACTCACATCAGATTTTCCCTCGGAAGTAAAAGAAAATGGTTCTCGATTAGGTTTTGGTGTACTGGGGTCTGATATTACTTCTTTCTCCCATGGAGCAACTGCTTCCCTGAATAAATATCTCCTTCGCATTTCAAGGCATTCCTGAAGTACCACATAGGCCTCTACTTCATCCGGAGATGGCACCTCTGGAAAATGTTTTAAGAGATAAATAAATCACAGCTTGAGCTGAGCATATCTCAACCCACAATTAAACATTAAATTGTGCAAACTTGACATATAACATATTTTTCAAACAAAGACACAACCACATCAGAAATAGGAACAGATTTGGCATTCCAAAAGTTTCAGCTTAGCAGTTCATTCAAAATTTATTAACATATTGACAACAAATCAAACAGATAAAACAGCAACTTTGAATCTAAAGTAACCAGATTTGCCAATTTTATCAATTAAGTCCCAACTAAAGCTGTTGAGAAAAGCTTGCGACCCTTATCTCTCTAATATTGTAAAAATGATCGTAATGTACATCAAATCGAGCTGAAAATAGTCAATACCAGTAGGAGTGATCTCAAGTCTAGCAAAAGTTTCTTGCTCTGGCTCTTTCCTCAATATATCAGCTGCAATAGGATCAGGCTGAACCCCATGCAGGTCACCAGAAACACTATGGGATCGAATCATGCTTGAAGGAGCTATAGACATTTGCTCTCCATTGGGATTGTGGTCTGCTAAATTCGGGCCCTGAACATAAGAGTTACAGAAATAACTCATAAGTCCATAAGAATGATTCAAGATTCTAGGCATAAAATAGAAATACAGTAAAAAAATCTTATTAAAAACGGATTTTTAAGGGATTATCCAGGAAATTTTCATTCCTCAGCCACGAGGTCACAGTATGATTTGCAGTACCCAATGCTAAGTTAATTTTTTGTATTATGAGTATGTATATGAGAGAGTGAGAGAGAATTTAAAAACTTGTAACTCATTAGGAAATAAAAAAGTGCTTCATAATTGCTTACGTAACTTACCGCATTTCCATTCGTATGCAGGTAAGTAGTGTCCAGTTTAGAACTGTCAGTCATATTATCCTCTTCATCAGATCCTTCCACACTGTCAAAGGCACTACCACTAGCAACAGGAGATTTAGGAGAAGTTGGCCTGATAAGACTCCCAACCCTCTTTGTTGAACCTCCATGTCCGGCAGATTTCCCTGAAAAATAGCAATTGTACTTGAACAGACAATAGTAGGTGCAGTTATAATTGGAACTTTGAAGTTAATATTATTATTAGCTAAAATCACTGCTTTATTTGTCCTTCTCATTGGTTATAAGCAGGGGAAAAGCGTGTTTCCATCCTTAGGACTTCTTTAAAAAGAATAGAAGTCCTAAAAGCAAAAGGTGGTACTACACAAGTGCTGGTAAAAATCCATTTGCATATTTCCAATTTGTTGATCAACATCAACCGTCCTCAAAATCAGTTCATAAATTCTATGAAAAAAAAAAAAAAAACTGTGTCCACCTTGGAATATATTAAACGAATAATATGCCACCATTGTCATTCACTCCTTTTTAGCTTTTAGGTTTCAGGTTATTTTGATTTATTTTAAGTCGAGTTCGACTTTTCTTTTCTTTCTTCATGAAAAAGGAGACAGAAACCATATACTAATAAAAGTTGCAATGCAGAATAAAAAGTTTTAAAACTACGAATCATTTAGTTTCAAAATGACAAGTCTAATATTTATTCACTACAGTATTGTTTCATTATCCATCAACAGAAGCATATAATTTCTCCATAAATAACCTAACTAAATAAAAAAACAGAGTCTATCACTCCGGCAACAAGTCCTTAAAGCCGTACCTTCAGGCAGTGTGTGCAGCCTAGGAAGCCCGGGGGGAATCCCGTCGACAGGAAGCGGACCGTTACGCCTATCATCGCCGTCAATCGCTGAACCAGAAACGGCCATAACTTCCGGTAACGAAGCCGAACCGCGGCGATAATAACCGTTTCCCTTCCTCCTTCCCTGAGCACGACGCGAAGCATGGCGTTTAACATGCTGCTGCGGCGAGTCAGCGTCGGAGATGATGTTGTTCTCGTCTCGTTCTCTCTCGAGTGATTTGGCAAACTCAAGTAACTGAATTAGGGTTTTCCTGTGCATATGGTACGCCGATACGGCAACAAAGGAGGCGCCGACGAGAGCCGCCATGGCTAGATGCAGCGCGTAGGCGTTCATGAGATACAAAAACCCTACCACTCACTACTACTGAATACTTAAAAAAGAAAGAACAGAACGAAGAGAGCTCTGTTTTATTCAGGGACAAGTAAGGGATTATCTCAGTATTTATAAGCAAATTTTACATGAGCACAGATTCCTTCTGTCACTCATTCGCTCACTCTTTTGTTTTAAATAAACTACTACTACTACTACAGTACAGGTGGTGGTGGTGGTGGCGAAAATTGTCGCTCAGTGCTTTGCTTTGTTTCATCGCCGCTTTTCCATGTTAATATTGTTTATTAAAAACATTATCTAATTTTTTTATTATTTAATTTAAAATAATTCCGATGATTGTGATTAGTATCAATTTGACACGTATTAATTATAATTATTTTTGTTAATTAAAAATAAAACAAAACTAATTAAATCAACATCATATGACAAAACTTTTTTGTTTTTTATAAGAAATTAAAAAATAAAAATTAATTATTATTATTATTATTAAAAATTCGATTAATTAGTAATAAATAAGAAGAAGCATGTGTTGTAATTAGGAGGAGTGGCGGTGATTATTAACAAATAGAAAAATAGAGTGGGGAGTGGGGAGTGGGGAGTGAGTGGGAAAGAGATAGAGAGAGCCAATGTGGAGGTGTTGCCCTGTGGATTGTGTGAGTCACTTTCGTTATCCACATTATGTGACTGCACAGAACCTATTTTTCAGTTTTTAATACAATTTCAACGTTGACACGTCTTTTATTCTTTTGCGTCAGATTCCCGCTCATCAAATATTCCGACCAATTTCTGTTTCAATTAAGTGTTTAACAAATCATTTCATCGACATTAAATCTTTAATGTTGAGAATCTTAATCATAGTTTAACCAAAAAGGTGGCTAAGATAAGTAAGGAGAGTGGGGGTGGTGGATTGAGCTTAGAATATGCGCATGTAAATTGTACAGTGGGTGATAGTGGGGGGAATAATGCCTTGATGCTTTGCATTTGAGAGAATGTCCTCATTCCTTGATCTTTGGATATTCGGGTTGCAATCAAATTATAGACGCTCAGTGGGTTATATTTCCTATGTTTTAAAACAAATATAAATTAAATCACAAAAATAATTTAAAAGATAAGATAATAAATGAAGTATGACTGATAATTGCATTAAATTGATGTAATATCACTAAATTAAAGAAGTTAATATAGGGATGGAAGGGGAGAATTGAATTGATTAATGGGGTTTAGAAATTAGAATAATAAAAGGTAACAAGAGTTAAAGACAAGAAGTTTGGCATAATACTACTACGTATGATGTGTTTTCCACTTTAAAAACCCAGTTTGGAGTTATATAAGTGGGGCCTTGTGACCATGTCTTTTTCAAACAACTTTAAAACCTGACAATCTTTAATTGGAATTTATACGGGTGTATCTGATACTCATAAAACAAATAGTTTTAAGTCCTTTTCATCCTTTTCGACCAAAGATAACTTTATTTAAACCTATGTTCACTAACATTATCAACAATGGGAGCCAAAGGAATAAGATTGTTGATGCAATTTTAAGATGACTTTATTTAAACCTATGTTCACTAACATTATCAATGGGAGGCAAAGGAATAAGATTGTTGATGCAATTTTTATCGACTCAGGATTTTTGTTACGATCAACACCGTTCGGAGGTATTGTATTTGCTTCCCTGATATTATTACCTTAATAATTTATTGCTTGAGAACGCCTCTCTCATGTAACTCAAACCCATGCCCACATGTCTTATAAGAGTTTTGGAGTACACATGAGTACCATCAGACACATGGGGGAATATGGGTATATCTGACAAAATGGGTCAATACCTCCATTTTAAAAAATGGGTATGGACTCATATTTTTTAACTCATTTTCATATAACTCATACTCGGCCCGACCTGTTTATTTCTTGGGTAGACTGGGTATATCCACAGGTACCCATGGGTACCCGTATTTAAAGAAAAAAATTCAAAAACTAATTTTTCACTTACCTCATCACCACGTTATACTCTTTTTTTTTCCTTTTTAAAATGGTGGGATCATATGTTTTATTAAGTATTCCTCCCTTTGATTCTTTTATTTTTAAATATGTATATTTATAAGTTGATTAATATAATTTAATTTAATCAATTTTTGATTTAATAAATATATTTTAGAAAAATAATTTATCTCAGTTATCAATAAAATCATCTTTTTATTCATTATGTTTCTAACAAAAACATTTTATACTAAAAACATGTTTCGCTTACAAAAAAAATATTTTTAAAATTGAAAATCTAGAATGAGGACAGTTGAGGTTTGAAAAATCATTCAATTAAAAAAAATAAATTTAAGTGACTGATGTGTTTATAAAAAATGAAAACTATAGGAATTTTGGGAGTGTAACTGTCAAATTTGAAAGCTGGAGTAAAGAGTATGGATACCCACGAGTTCACCCTTACCCGTATAGGGTAAGTCTGGGTCTAATATTCTGGACCTGTTTTGGATTAAGCTATTTTGGGCCTGTACCCATGTAGACTCATACCCGACCCACCCACCCGTTTTGCCAAGTCTAAATATGGGCATGGGTTCGAGTCATAAAACTCCTATAAGACCTATCTTCTATCATGAATTCACGGGATAGATAGCATATACTTAAGGAAGGAAGATATTCTCATCAATATCCCGATATCCCTACCATTTAAATGCACCAAAGAAATTGTTTGAATTCAATTTCCTTTTATAAATCAATTATCTTGTAACAAGTCTTCTCTAACTTTCCACTATAAAAAGGGAGAGAGGATATTTTTGTAAAGGGTTGGAAAAATATTACTCTCAAAGCAAATATAATTAACAGATAGGTCAAACCTCTTTAAAACTTTTTTGTGTTTTTTTATTATCATTCCAGTAGCAACAAGCTGATTATTCTTAACCATGCACACATCAGCTTGATTCCCATCAAGGTCATTTAAGCCACATTGAGGGTTGCATATTCCTGTAACAACAAAGATCAAGAATCACATTCCCATTTCAACGTTGTATATAAGGATAGAGATGGAGAATATGTGTAGCAACAACTTGCTTAATGAAGTGGCCATATATAGATACATGTATCAGCTTTTAAATGATCTGGTGAACAAATTGAGCCCAGTTCAGGTTAACCATAGTGGCTGCTCCACCAGCACCTAATTAATTATTCAAAAAGCATACATAAAAAAAGGCTTTACACAACTCTAATTCACAGAATATATACATGTCACATTCAGGGATGCCAATAGTTTTTGAGTTGCATTTATAAAGACAGAGCTTGTCTATGAGCATACTCACTCAGACTTGTATTGGAATAATCCCCTTTTTGCCTTTTTGGTCTGGATACCAAACTTAACGTGCCCATTTTCATTGCACAAAAGTGACAAAACCAATAATTCAAAGCAATTATCAACAAAAGTAGGTGAAAAATGATGACTTTAGATATGAGAATTAGATTTGGATTTTGCCAAGAATCCCCAACAGCAAATGATAATCTTATCTATCCCCATCTATCTTCTTTAAATTCATTGTTAAATATTCACCAAATATAAAGTCTCTTTAATGGAGGATTTCGTTTCACCAATCCACGAAAAGCCTGGTGGAATGTGTTCATCTACTTTTAGTTTAGTTATATACTTGTTAGCTTGGTTCCAAAACTGTGTTTATTGCTTTGATAAAGTGGTATATATATATATATATATTGATTAGGGGTGTCCGGACCAGTTTATGCATACCTCAACTAATCCCCTGAGGCCCTAAAATTAATAGCCAGATAAATTCCTTTAGTCGTCACCATCATTAATAAAGTGGGTAAAACTTAGGATCTCTTAAATAATACACCTAGTGATGGTTAGTGGCAATATATTGTTTTTTAAGAAATTTATTAAACGGGTTATCTATGTTGAGACATTTGACAAGAATAATTAAATGAGTCGGATTAATTACTGACCCAATTGGTAACTGGATCACCAGTGAGCGAATTTTACCTGTAATGTCAAGAGTTTGAATCTTACTAGAAGCAATTTGTGGACATTAATATTTTCCCAAGCTCCAATAAGAGATTAGTCTTATATCTTCGGGTGTCGGCCGTGGGGATACCCCTCGTCTTAATAAAAAGCGTTGGGTTCGATTTAAAGTTTGTATAACACCACAGGAATCAGACACAATACACCAATCCATTTTGTTTTTGTCACACCCTTGATTATAATAAGGACATTGGATAGGTCTAGTGGGCTGAATGTGGTTGAAAGGAAAAGACTGGGCCCTATTGGTGAAGTTTAATGCCCAATGCTTGACTTGAAATCCAAGTCTTGAAATTGGGGTTTGAAAGCAAATTTGTTTGGTTTCATAATTAAACCAAGTAATTGTTTTATATGCTTTCAAAAATCAAAATACAGTTGCTTATATTCAAACCTAAGTTATTAAAGACGTAGATCTTAAATTATATGACGAATTAATAACTTAACTAA
>WYDK02000024.1:891873-924402 GCA_009867345.2 Toxicodendron radicans | reverse complement strand
TTTTTTTTTTGGTTTTAAAATAGAAATATAGAATTTAGTGAAAACATGTAAAATTAATATCCTAGTTAAGTAGGAGTAGACTTTTTTGTCTTTCAAATCTCATTTATCTGGAAATTAAAAATATATATATTTAATTGCTTTGTATAGTTTTTTTTAAATTGAGTTTTGCACTTTAAGATCATGTTTGGAACATTCTCCTTTTTAATCTATTAATATAACAAGTAAATATCACATAATTAAGAGGAAATATGTTGTTAATATATTAATATAACAAGTAATATGTGATAAATGTTAATTTGGAAATTAATCCTTTGAAACTGTGGAATATAATTGTTAAAATTTATAATTTCCAAAAATTAATGGTTTATAAAACTTGTCAAGAAGCCACTATTTATGGTTTCTTTTATCTAGTGGTGTGTTGATATATAACTATAAGATACTGTTGTATATTTATGGTTTTATATGGAGTAAAACATGGTTCCATAAGGTTTTTGTACATGATATCTAAACAGTAGTGGTTAAAAAATAAATAAATATTTCATATTATGATATGATCAAAAGTCAAACTTATTTCACCTATTAACATACCATAAACCATCAAATTAAAATTATCCTATTCACTCAAACAAAATTTTTGTGTTTCATGTTTCCTATCTTAAAATCTTCGAAATCAAGTACAGGAATCAATGAAATTTTACCTCAATTCATACCACAAAATAGCATAACTTACCTCCATCCCTTATTTTCTACTCATTAGAGGAAATCGAGGAATTACTTAAGAGTATGTTTGTGTAGAAGAAGAAAAAGGGTGGTGGAGACGCGATCCAAACGTGAAAACTTGGTCTGGAACTCAGACATTAAGGCTAAGTTCTCTTGGTGGAGAAGATTAGCCTTCTTCCTTAGCTTCTCGTTCTCCTCGATAATACTTTTGTTCTCCAAGTACAGCTTTAAGTTGTTTAGTTCCATATCCTTTTTTTCACATGATCTCCTCCTGCATATATATAAAAACACCCATATATATGCATTAACATTTAAATAATAATAATAATTTGAAGCAGTGTTGATATATGTATATACCTGATGAGCCTGTAAACTTGAAGCTTCGATTGTTTTGATCTAATCTTTCTCTTGGAAGAATGAAGAGGAGGAGAGAGCAATAAACACATATTATTATTGTGTTTATATGAAGATTGAGAGGTTGAATGAATGTACATGGTAAGAAGGTATAAATAAAGGTAGGTTTTGAGTGGTAGACATATGAATGAGAGAAGAGAGAGGTGGATTTCTCTTTCATGGTAATGATGGATGGTGGACTCATAATTGCAAAGGGAAGCAACCCAATTTTGATCGGATAACATAAAGCCTAACAACATGGAACCTTCTACTTGATATCAATTTTAAACATTCATGTAATCTGATCTATGCCGCATCAATTTTCCATTATAGTATATAAATTCATGACACGGTTTCAATGCAACTCGGATTTTATTAATAATTCAACTGTGGCTAACAGTTTTCCTGCTTTAATATAATTTTAAATGGGTCCTCTCCCTCTCTTGTTATTTCCTACCAGATATATATCTTTTACTGCTGTATAATAATGTGTTTTTCAATTAAAACTTTTATCTTTTTTTCTTGGTCATTTACTTTGAATCCACCAACCATATGATTGATTCCAGTAATCTAATTTCTCGATGAAAATAGTCAGTTAGAATATATATGAATTTAAATTTGAAGATTTTTAAATATTGTATTAGTAACCATTCTCATGAATACTTAATAGCCTTCACAACTTTTGCAAAATTGAAACAGCTGCATGTGTCACAACTCTTTTTTTTTTTTTTGCTAAATTCTTAGGAAATTATATTAAATAACCTTTTTTTAGTTAAAAAATAACCTAAAATTTTATGATTAACCTCATTAATTAAAACTTATACGAAAAGTGTTGATTGTGTTCTTAAGTTCATTCGTGCTTGTGGGTTTGTCCATTCATCAAGATAGTCATATGCAAAAAGTAAAGCATACAAGAACATTTAAATGGTTCGATCAAACAAGTCTACATCCATAAGACCATGTCTAGATGAAATAAATCATTATAGCAAACATTCACAGTTCAATTACAAAGTCAAAGTTAAGCATCAGTTGTACAACACTCTTTATTATCACAACGCTTTAACTTCACCCTCTGATTGATCTTCGTTTTGTCACAACTTACTTCAAATCAAGAAACCACTTGAACAACTAGAGCTCCACTCCAGTTTCAATGCCGAAGACAACCTTCAACTCAATCAGTTTAAGATTTCTTCAAGCTTCAATCAAAGAAACCAAGTTCCTTAAAACCAAACAACGAAGATGATAAAAGATGTTCAATATGTGAGCAATATATCCATAAATGAAACCTGACAAAATAGAGAATAAACTCTCTAAAATTTTTAGGGCAAAAATACAAATTTAAGAATATTCAGACTTGAGTCGCAAGGAAGAAGAAGATAGTTTTAAACATCCTTGCCAAAAACAATGTTCACAATACACGTTTCATTTACGTTTTAATAGCTTCAAATATCTTTTTGCAGGACCACCATGCATGAGAATGACACTTGAAAAGTGACACTTAATGCACTTTTCTTGGTTGATAAGAAAGATAAAAATCTAAAAAATAAATTCAACACTCCATATATATATATATATTTACACATCAATACAAAATGGCCAAAAATAAATATTCATATCTTCCTAATTGTTAAGTATTAATTATTCATATAATCCCAAATTCAATTAGCAAAGAGTGTTTTAAGTTTGATGAGTTTTAAGGTAAAGCGTGGAAAATATGCATGCATGGCGCAAGACATATGGCAAAATATTATTTTGTATTGGGAGCCGGGTCCCATAAATTGAAGTGTGAGATTGCAGTTAATTGGTTTGCTTGTCCATCTTCTCTTGGCTTTTAGGCTTTTGCTATGTGGATGTGGAGCATTATTAGAAGAGGGTGGCATCTTTATTTTATTCCACTTTTTTATTTTTGATCATACTTGGTTTGAACACAAACTTCTAAGAGTCAAATCTTTTATTGAAGGCCTGGAAACCCCATCTCCATCTTTAATTTTCTTCCCTCTTTTGATGACAAATCATGATAATATGTATATATGTGCATTATATCATAAGTTATTCATCACTTCAAATTTTCCTTCTTTTCAATTTCTTCTTCACCACTATTATAAAGTTTTTTTTTTTTTTTTCCACTAAATAAGAATATATCATCGATTAACATGTTTTAATAATATGAAACGGTTTTAGATGATAATTTTAAGTTTTTGCCTCCAACTTAAAAAGGGTTCTCTCTTGTCCCTAGAAATCATTTCCCTTAAAGAGTTTAAAGTTATAAGTGCCTACCATTGATATTTGAGTTTAACATATTTTTATACATATAACATTAATCCAATTATCTGGTTACCACTGAGACTTTGAGGTCTAATGAATCCAACAAAAAATTAACCCAAGATTTGTTTGATTGAAATTAATTAAAAATTAGTGACGAATGAGATACAATTATCTACCGAGAGAATGAGATTTTAAGGTCCAATGAACTCTGTTGATACGAAAATTCGTACCAACCAGAGAGATCCGGTTGATCTTGATCGGAACCGGAACGGATGTGTACGTGGTTTAAAATACCCAGCAATGAACAATCATGAACAATAATCAGAGCAAATGAGTAAAGAATAAGTAAAGAATAAAGAGATTTTTAAAGTGATTTAGTCTCTATATTGAGAGCTTACGTCCACTGTAGCTATAATGCTTTTATTGAATAATTTGTAAACCTCCAGGAAATCCCCAGATCCCCATTTTTTCATGTCAACAGAGGTTTTTATAGTGTTTTCTTATACATGGTAAGTTGAACTAAAATGGAATTTCATCTTAACAAGGAAGATAATCCCGAATTTTATGGGATTGGATGAGAATATGGAATTTGAATCCGATCACATCCCTATCATTAAGGGATAAGATTCATCACCTCAGCTAGCTGTGATTTCGTTGAACACCTTTGTTGTAGCGACCCAGAGTTTTCTGTCGACCTACTGCGATGATTGGCGGTTTTACTCGGCGGGCTGATTTGGGCGAGCTTCATGAATCTGTCGGGCTCATTTATCCAATCGGGCTCATCTATCTAGTCGGGCTCATATATCCAGTCGGGCTCATCTATCTGTCGAGCTCACTATCTGGTCTAGCTCATCTATTTGTCTGGCGCATCTATCCAGTCGGACTCTTCATAGAGTCGAACTGAATCTAAGGCAAGCAAGCCCTTTAGTAGACCCCATCGAATACACCAATTTGACGAGCTTATCAGTGACCTCTGGATTTGTCTGGCTCGTCTACTCAGTCAGACTCTTCTTGAAGACGAGCTTAATTTGACGAGCTCAAGATGGCGAGCTTGAAACGGGCAAGCTCATGGTGGAAAAAACCCGCACAACAAACTCAATGAGTTATGAAGACAAGATCTGTTTCATTGAAATTATGAATTTTGATTTGAAATAATTGAAAATTAGTGATGAATGAGATCCAATTATTTAGGAAGAAAAATATGATTTTAAGGTCTAATGAATCCTACTGTAGACTGTAATAAGATTTTATGAAATTTGATTTGAATTAATTGAAAAGTACTGATAAATTTCGAGATATTTAAGAACAAGACATTTAGCTCTTTACTACTTTGTTAACCTAAATACCCTCTAAATTGATTGTGCCATATATATATATATATATATATATATATATTCATCTATCATAAGGTTATATAATCCCCATTTTTTCACAAAAATAATAATAATAAAGTAATGATGGAATTTGACATGTAATACTAAATCTAATACTGCCTTTGCTTTTGTTTATCTACAACTTAAGTTTTGCATTATATGTTAATCAAATTCAAACAAGTCCTTAAGGTGAAGGTGCAGCTGGAAGATGAGATGGTTAATTATTATGATAAAATACTGATCGATCACCTCCAACCCCTTTGACTTCTAATGGTTATCAATTATAGAATGAACCATATATTGCAACACTCGAAAGGATTACCAAACCCACTAATAATTATTAGATCTCACCAAAATTAAAATAAATTACATTGAATATGAATGATTAATAAACATTATGATTGAGTAGCTTTGCATCACATTAATTATTCCCTCGTGTAATTTTAGGCAGTTCATCTTTCATTTTTGAAGATAGATTATTCCTCAAGTTTTTTCTTAAAACGTGCAGCATTTATTTGCAATAATTTTCCGGCTGATAATCTTGACCATCCCAACCTTCTGATATATTTGAAAATAAAAATGCAAATTAATAAAATATATGAAAAAAATTGAGTATAATGATTGAATTTTGAAAGAGAAATATTGAGGCATATATTTGAAAAGGACTAAAACCACTCAAAGCTTTACTTATTTCTTCTTTTAATTACTACTACTACTACTACTACTGCATATATGTACATATATTTGACATATTTATACTCTATATTTGACTTAACCACATACATCAATCATGATAGTTCACACTTGGGTCCCAGTCCAAATATCAATCGTCCATCATCATCAAATTGGTACGCCTTCAGCATCAACATCATGGCTACGCCAAATTATCATCATAGCCATATATAGCATCGCATCATGGCAAGTTTGATACTGTAAAATAAGATCATTTTAGTTTTCAACTTGTAAAATTATGATCGATATATGTTTGTAAAGATTACGTAATGTTTTGCGTATATACGCACTTACCAATATAATCATTAATTCTTATAAGATAATGTATAAATATCTACAGGAGTGTAGTCAAGGATCTTAAATTAAGGTGAGTGGGTTGTCGGGGAATGGGGATTGGCTATTGCAAAGAAGATGGGGGCGATGAAGAAAAGATAGAATGAGTTAGGGATGTTGGTAGTTTTTGTTATCTCGGTTTATGGTTTTAATAAAAATAAAATCAGCTTTTAATTTTTTAATTTTTTTAATTAATAAATTTCAAGAAAATACATATATGCTCCTCTTCATTAGAAATTTCGTAACGGAGAGGCAAATTGAAAGGTTTACATAAGATTGAACTAAATTATGAGAAATTCAATTTTACAAGGTTAGTTATACAATAGCTTTATTAGTGGTATTTTGGAATTAAATATTATTAAGAACTTACAGCAAAATCAAATTACAATCTACAATGGTGGTCTAATATAGATGTGGTTAGATGCGATTAGTAGGTGCTTCTGTTGTATTCCTTCTCCTATATCAACCATAGGTTCTGAATGGTTTGTAAGGAAACCTACGACCTTCTTTAAAAGATCTCTTCTAAGAAGTGTCTCATGTAGCCTTGCACTGCTAATGTCAGCCGACAAAGATATCACGGAAAAAATTGGTGAAGTGGTTAGGTTTGTATAAAAGTTTTTGAAAATGTTTGAGGCAATTAGAGTGAAAGAATTTGAAGCCAAAATGTCCTTAGAATTGAAAGAAACCAATAACCCGATGGCGGAGTGGAGATTTGAAATAAGTGGAAAATTACCCAGATGCAATAAGCGTTTGAAGCAATCGACTAGTCATAGAACTCTTAAAATAATGTTGTTACGAAAATTTGCGATAACTAGAGAAATCCGATTGACCTTGACAGAACCAGATTGGATGCACGTGTGATTATGTATAATCAGCAAGTATTTGTGAAAGAAAATGATTATTAAGCAAGAACACAAAGAACTTTTAAAGAGGTTCGGCAAGTTAACTGTGAAGCATACGTCCTCTATTATCTTATTAATGTTTGAGCACAATAACAAGATATTTGACTCTCTTACATGAATTCTCTAGTATGTAAAACATACCCCTCTATGTGGATTAAAGGGGGTATTTATAGTACATGCATTGTAACGAAGTTGTTGTTGGAATAGAAATCGCAAATACTAATTCACATCAGACTATACTTCTTATTGACGAAAGAGTTGGACTCAAATTGAATCTCTTTCAACTGGATTGGGTTGGTCTAGATATCCCTGTCCTTGAATGATGAATTATCGCCTTCGAGAATCTAGGAGCCTCTCTCTATCTTTAATATTGGACCAGGCAACTACGTACGTTGAGGTTGCGTATACTTACCATTCTGAGGTGCTTTGTTGGCCGCCTATCGAGCTTACTCTTTTCGGCGAGCCAAGCTAATTCACTTCGCACAACATAAACCCCTTAGTTTCAGGAGTTCGTTCCAAACTGCAGGAACTTAATATATATAGCCGGAGTGCTCGCGAGCCCACTTAAAGCAAACTGAAAAGTTAGTCGTGTGAATACCAGCTTTAAACTTAGAAAATAAAAAATAGAAAAGTCACATCCATTTTGTAAAGAGTAAACGCTGACACTCTGTTCAGAGCTTTCATTGTGCCTATTCATTAAAGAGTGCACCTGAATGCTTGAAGAGACGTTTTGCTTTCTGTGAAACGACGTTCTCAGATAGGCCATTAATCATTCGCCAGGTGGACGGTTAGATTTTGTTTCCATGCGAAGCGTTACACCTCATGTAAGGTTGCAATCTTGGACGATTCGGTTGACCTACTATAAAAAGAAACCCGAAACCTCAAAACCTTCTCTTCCGCCTTTGAAAACACCTTGACTTGCATTTCTAGTACACTCTATCAACCATTATCATGATTTTTTTCGAGTTACTTCATCAAACCAATGTGGACATGTTTCCTGGTAAGTTTTATCCCTCTATAATTTTTTTTTTTTTTTGTAAATCATTTGTATGACATTTGTGGTGGTTGAAACATATAATCACACTTGAAATGGGTTAGAGCAGAATCGAAGAAATTGGGCATGCATCTCTTAGGTTCAGTAACTCATCCTGCCATGTTTAGCCATATTTTAAACCTTGGGGAGATACCTGAAGCAGAAAGCAAATGTGGGCACAATCGACTGTATAGGTTAACGCGATTTTTGACACTTGTGTTCTGTTGTTTCAGGTATCACCCTTTGCATCACCTATAATATGGAACCTCCACATGCTTCTTCTCCTACCCGAAACGAATCACATGAGAGAATATTGTCTACTGATGATGCAAGTGCATCCATACCACCTACTGGAGAATCGAATGCTACCGTGGAATTGAGCTCATTAAGTTCGGATTGTAACCCAAGACCGAACACAACCGCCAAAACTAAAAAGATGCCATCTACACTCTCTTTGGTGAGCAAGCTAAACCGCATCAAGCAAGATTATGCAATCTCTGAAGAAATCTGACTCATTACGAATTGGATAGCCTTTTCCAAGGTTTTTTTTTATATGCGGGGTGTCAATACCCCTTCATCCAATAATCATTATAGTCTTAGAGCGATACAACATAGTGCCATTCCAATTAACCACTAATTCTTACTTACACCTGATAGGGATGTACATAGCCTTCCAAAAATATGGGTTAGACAAACTAGAAGTAAACGAGCTTTGTTAATTGTATGGACTCAAGAAGGGTTTGGGAGAAAAATATTATTTGTCCAAGGCCAAGAAGAATATCAAAGGTCTTGAAGGAATCCCGGGCAAAATTGCGGGTTGTGATTCCAAATATTTTTTTCTATAAGCGTACAAGAATGGGCAACTTTAATAGACTGGGGTGAGAATCTCCGTTCTTCATATGATATACTACATTATTTCTACTTATTCCTCATCTTTTTCATTTTCTGACTAGTAGCTGCAGAAAACCGCACCTAGCTCACGTTCTCGAGATTTTGCTGTGAAGGCTCCAACAGTGCAACCAACTGTTGGACGAACAACGGGCGTGAGCAATCTTGTCACTCTTGCGAACTTAAAAGAATTTGGATTTGTTTCTGAGGGTGCCAACTTCGACCCAATATTCGTCAAAATGACAAAAAGTAAGTCTGTTGAATCATATGTGTTTCAATCCTTGTTGTGAATGTATAATCACATTAATAACATTTTTCCTCGTAGAGTTGAAATTGGCATTGCACCCCAAGGGTCATAATGGCAAAACTACTAGAGTGTCGGGCTCACAACCTTTGCTTGTCACACTGATCCAAGAGGTACCAACTTCTACGGGCTCAAAGAGACCATCTAGTAGCGAGCTCAAAGAGGGTTCAAGACCGAAGAAAGCTACTATGAGCTTGAGGTCTGACCCACAGACTGTTATTGTCGCACGTTCTACTGGGACTCATGATTTGTCAGTAGAGGCTGAATCTCCAGAATGCACCCAGCCGATCATTGCCACTAAGGAAACCTCTACCCAGACTGAATGTGAGAATAGAGACCTTGAGCAGTTGGTTGCTCGTCTACCTCCTCGCATTACCTTTGTGGCATCATTTGCTAGGGATATTGTTACCCTGAAAAAAATTGAGGATAATAGACAATGTCCTCCACAAAAAAAATTATCTCGAATAGTTCATTTGACAATCACTTTCACTTTTCACTCATTTTTTTAAAGTAACTGGAATTTTATTTTACCATTATTGTAGACTTCCATCATGTTGAACCTTCTCTTCGACGATTCCTACGATGGCTTGAAAAAGTCCGCCAAAATTCTTGAGGAGGCTCAAGAATATACGAAGAATTCCGAGGAGAGGATTGACAAACTGGAAGCTGACCTCGATGTGCTGCAAGTCGAGTATGCCAAGCTGGACAGTTTAATTTCCCATTGCTTGGCGACACAAGAGAGAGACTTTATGGATAAACTCCGGATAGTCGAGGAGGCAAAAAATAGAGCCAACATTACGCGAAGGGACCATCTTCAACAGCTAGTTAAAATTATTCATCGCGAGAAAGAGGCGATTAAATCTAAGGCCGTAGAATACAAGAAATGGTTGTTATTCTCTCGGGAGAAATGGCTTAATTGAAGAGAGAGCTTGACAAGGTAAAATCATCGGGCGAGGACATGGCCTGGGAGTATTTCATAAACATGCTTCAGACCCTATGGCAGAATTTTCTTGAAGCAATATTCTCTTTCCTCCCTCTTGAATACCAACTCGAGGTGGAAAGATTTAAGGCTAAGGCTGACGGGTTAGAATTTGTTTATCCCAGTACACTTGTAGGGGAATAGAATAACGTGGAAGTTGTTGAGGATACTAGGACTGATTTGGATAACCCCATTAGGCATCCAACTCTCTAACTTGAGAACATAATTGTAGCCCTCGATCTCCTGGACGCCCAAACTCACAAGCCCGAAGAGCCCGCCCATTGAAATCAATTCTCCTTTATTTGTCCTTCTTTGGTTGTATTCTTTTTGCTTTGTTTGGTTTATGTACTGAATACTTTGATATTTTCTATTTTGTATTGACTGTGAATTGCTATTTTTCATTGACATCTTGGCTTAACTCATTGGATTAGATTTTACTAGCTCGTTACTGAACCATTTTAACGCTAATTGATTTAGATTCTAGTCTCTGAGTTGCTTCAACTTACGTTGCTTCTAGAAGACTCTTGTCTTTTGCACATGACTCTCCCTCATTGTTCCAATGATTGTTTTAAGGCTTAGCAGCCTTCTTCAACATTTTTTAGTCAGCGGGGTGAGAAGCGGACCTGCTTTCTCCTTTACGATGTCGTTATAGCGTCGTCGCTTAGTTTAGCTTTCATCCATAGTTGTTTCAGCACATAGTACCAAACCGAAATCATGTTTATTGATTTATTAATAAATTACAAGAAGAAAATGCTCAAAGATAATCTGCACCTTGACTAAAGAATTGCCTAATAATATCGTCGAAGATTCTTCGCATTCCAGACTTACACAGCCGCAGTGTCATTCAGGTGTTCTAAGTGAAAAGACCCTAGAACAAGCTTTTCTGATATTCGAAATGGTCCTTCCTAGTTTGAACCAAGTGCACCATTGTTACTATCCTTAGCACATGGAACCATCCTTTTTAAAACGAGATCTCCTACCTCGAACTCACAACTTTTAACCTTTGAATTGAAATATTGTCAAGTTGGCTGTTGATAGGTTGCCACCATTAATTGGGCCTTATTTCAGAGTTCCTATACTAGATCAAGTCAAAGCCACATCAAGTCGTCATTTACCCTTTCATCGAAAACTTTTCTTCAAAATGATTCAATCACGACTTCCACCGGAACCATGGCCTCACATCCGTACACTAAGGGAAAAAGGGTTTCTCCTGTGGTTGAGCGAGTTGTCATTCTATACGACCATAACACTTTGGCTAAGTTATCCGGCCAATTTCCCTTTGGTGCTATGAGCTTGGTTTTTAGCGTGTGATTAATCACTTTATTCACCCCCTCAGCTTGTCCATTTGCTTGTGGTCTATATACAACATAATAGTTTTCCTTGATCCCAAGTTGGCTACAAAATTTTTAAAACTCCTCGTAGTCGAACTGCTTACCGTTATTAGTGATGATTGTATGAGGAATCCCAAACTGGAAAACTATGCTTTTATACACAAAATTAATTAACCTCTTTACCTTGATTGTTGCCAATGGTTTCGCTTCTGCTCACTTAGTGAAATAATCTTATGTGAACTTAACTCCCCATTTTCCTTGAGGCAACGGACCGGTAAGGTCGATTCTCCAAATAACAAACAGTCACGGGTAGTTAACGTCATTAACTCTTGTGGGGGAGCCTTGGGAATATCTGCGAACCTCTGACACTTATCACATCTGTGAACAAACATTGTTGCGTCCTCATGAATTGTAGGTTAATAATACCCCTGAAGCAATATCTTATAAGAGAAAGATCACGCTCTAGAATGGTTGCCACATATTCCTTTGTGTTTTTCCTGAAGAATACACTCTGCATCCTCGCTATCGACGCATTTTAGCAATGAAGCATCAAAACCCCGCTTATACAACTTGTCATTTATCAAAGTGTAACGAGGATCTTTTGTGTGGAGAATGCGAGTTTCTAACTTTTTCTCTGGCAATGTTCCATCCCATAGATAAACGATAATGGAATCCATCCATGTAAGTTGTTGATCCATGGGCATAGTCGTTGACTTTGGGTTAACTATGCTACGATTTAGCAAGAATTTCACCAATATTTGTTTGGAAGATTCTATCTTTATTGACTAGGTCAAGCAAGCTAAAGCATCGGTGGTTGTATTTTGTTCTCTGGGAATCTGTTGGATAGTATATCCTTGCAATGACTCAAGCTAGGATTTTACTTTGTCCAAATAAGCCATCATTTTGTCACCTTTTGCTTGATACTCCCAAATACCTACAACACCACGAGCTGGGAGTCATTAAAAACTTTCACCATTCTAGCACCCATCTCCTTGATAAGTTAGATTCTGGCAAGCATCGCTTTGTAATTGGCCTCATTATTTGAGGCACTGAAACAGAATTTTAATTGCAACTTGAATCTGCTCGCCCTCATGAATTTTAAGTAGGAGTCTGGTGCCCTAGCCCTTCTCATTTGATGATCCATCAACATAAAGTACCCATTCAATTAATTCTCTCAATTTTTTGTCAACCTCCTATGGTGTTTGAGAATTATTTTCCTCAAGTGTATATGAAAATTCCACTACAAAGTATGCCAGAACTTGCCCTTTGATGGTTGTCCTTAGAAAGTATTTCACCTCGAACTGGCTTAGTTTGACGGCTCATTGAACCAATCTCCCCGACAATTTTGGCTTTTGTAAGACTTTGCGAAGTGGGTAATTTGTCAACACATGGATCATAAGAGATTGAAAGTATGGTCGTAATTTTCTAGAAATGACGAGCAGAATTAAAGCTAACTTCTCCATCTCGGGGTACCTAGTTTCCACATCAATAAGCTTTTTACTTATTTAGTACACCAGCCATTGGACTCTTCTTTCTTCCTTGACTAAAGTTACACTAACCGCATATGAAGAAACTGCTGATACAAAAGGATAGGCTCACCCTCGACTGGTTTTGATAAAAAACGGGGGTTGGCTGAGATGTTTCTTCAACTCCCAAAAGCTCGTTCACATTCATTGGTCCACTTGAACTCCTTATTGCCCTTTAAGACTTCGAAAAAGGAAAAGCATTTGTCAGAAGCTAGGGAAATAAATCAACTCAAAGTTGAAACCCGCCTTGTTAAGCTTTGAACCTCCTTGGGTTTCTCAAGGCTCTTCACATTAACAAGTGCTTGAATTGTTTTTGGGTTGGCCTCGACTCCTTGCTGGTTCACCATAAACCCCAAAAATTTTCTCGAACTTACACAAAGGCACACTTCAAGGGGTTCAACTTTATTATGTACTTTCTTAAAATGTCAAACATTTCTCTTAGATGCTCGATGTGATCTTCTACTCGTTTCGACTTTACAGGCATGTTATCAATGTAAACGTCCATTGTATTTCAAATTAAGTCTGCGAAGATCTTGTTGACCAAACGTTGATACGTCACCCCGATGTTCTTAAGACCAAAAGACATCACCTTGTAACAGTATATTCCTCGATTTGTAATAAAAGAGGTATGCTCTCATCGGGCTGATACATTGGAATTTGATTGTACCTAGAATAGACGTCCATGAAACTGATTAGAGCATTTCCAGCCGTCGCATCTACTAGTTGGTATATTCTAGGCAGAGGGAAACTATCCTTTGGACGGAGTTTGTTCAAATCAGTAAAGTCTACACAGGTTCTCCACTTCCCATTAGACTTTTTAACTAATACCAAATTTGCAAGCCATTCTGGATACTTAACCTCTCGGATGAACTTGATCTCTAAAAGCTTGTCAACCTCATCCTTGAGCACTCTTGATTATTCAGCATCTATCGACTTTCTTTTCTGTCTGATAGACAGAGCTTCTAGGTTCACGTTTAACCTATGGCACATCACCTCGGGACTAATTCCTACCATGTCCGCATGAACTCAGTCAAAAACATCCATGTTCTCTTTCAAGAAGTTGACCAGTTTCTTAGCGAGTTTTGCTTTGAGATTATTTCCAATTTTTAGTTTGCGAGTAGGCTCCTGCTCACTTATTGGGACCTCGCACAACTCCTCAACTGGCCCTGTAGGTGATTCTTCTTTATAAAGTCGGTAGGGCTATTAAATAAAACCATTAACCGAACCGAATAGATAACCAGACCAGAAAACCAATTACCTTAAGAAATCAGTTTGGTTTCTGTTCAGGAAATTTCCTAAACCGATTTTTCGGTTGGGTTTGGTTACCAGTTTACCATATAATAGTAACCGGTTTCTTTTATTCAATGTTGCTTAGGATATACAATGATATATAAGAATATCTTTCTCAGATGTTTGTTGGGTCTTGACAAACTGGTATTTCAACTAAAATAATCTCTACCCTGTCAAAATTACTTTGATGGAATTTTTTAAGTTAGTAATGTTTGCATCTTAGAAAATAGAACTTACTAGCAAGTAGCAATCTTGTGCATATTTTACAGATTCTAGGGTGGATGGTTCTGAAACTAGATATCAATTTTTCAAGGATTACTTAATATCAAGTGGATATCCTTTTCTATCTCTAACATCTGAAACCTGCACTGTGGCCTTGGAGAAAAATGGTATTGTTTTGGACTGGATTTTTGGCACGCTAAACTGATAAACCCAAAGTAAAATAAATTTCTGGATTACTTACCTTAGCAGACTCTCGTTAGTTGTGGAAAATTTATCAATGAAGAATTAAAATTGATAATATGTGAGAAATTTGAAGTGGAAAGGTTATGAGTTGTAATCTTTGACAAAAAACAATGCTAAACGTCAAGTTCTATTTTGATACTTCTGAAGGCTATATTTAAGTGTTAGAAAAATCTTCTTCATTAATCTTTGAAGGTTGATGCCGTTTTTCTATTTTTTGTGTCATTGAGCTTTATGACAAAAAAAATTAAAGCATTGATGAGATAGTCAAAGAAACTAGGATGATTTACTATTCTGAATAGTTTGTGTTGTAATGTACTACTGTTAAGCTCATATTATGTCAAAACTATTAGCAAGCTGCTACATATATATCTTGTCAATCAAAATTGAAATCATCTCTACCCTGTCTGTCTACTCCAAAGAAATTTGTAAAACCCAAAAATGGGTTAAGAAAAAGACACTCTACTATTCACACTGAGCAAGCTATGTATATGATGAGATGACATGTGTGCTACATGAATCAATTTGCTGATATCGTGCTTCTATTCTATCTTCTTTTTCTTGTTTGTTTGACATTGTGTACATAGAGCTTCTCTAGCAACTAGTTAGGAAGTAAGTAGAAGGAAGAAGCAAAGGAGATAAAAGTCCAAGTGAGAAGACCTTACTGTTTGTGGGGTTGTACAATCCTATAAATTGTTTTGTCAATCACCAAATATTCCATTGATAGGTCATCCTTTATATCTAAATCTTCATTAGCTAATGTGATAGTGGTGAGTTGCTTGAAACAATAGAATTATAATTCTATTTTAAGAGTCATTTATGTCGACCTTTGGTTAGTTCAACTATATTAGATGGTTGCCATCACTTTGGCCTCTCTATATATATTTATGTACCAATCCTTGAAACTTCTATTTATCATACATATATACATGAATGAGGCCTACCTGCTGGTTCTATTCAGACTATTTCACTATAAGTCTCCCTCAAAAGATTTTGAAATTGTTTGTTCAAATTATGAGATAATTCCCACTGTTCATTCATATCTTAGCCAGGTGTTTAAGTCTCATTAGTTAACATATATAATTATACCATGCCACTTTAATTAGCCCTCTGAAATCTTTATAAATTGATTCTTTACAAGCTGATAAGAGTAACAATAAACATATAAACTTTGTAATGAGTTGTGCTTGGTGGATTTGAAATAGTTATATTGAGTAATGTTAAATGCATATAGATACAAGACAATAATATAAACATTTCTTTTAGTTCTTATTTAATTTTCTTTTTTCATTCATTTATATTGTCTAATTAATAATGTCATAATGATGTATTTCTTCATGTTAATGTTGTAGAAGCCCATGGTCAATGAAAATTCTAATATTGTTGAGAGTCCTGAGACACTGCCTAGTAGGAATCCAACCCCAGCCCTAGAATCTTCTATGGATGCAGGACCACGACCACCATGATGAGCACCCAAACACGTGACTTCTAAAAATCGGAAAAATTCTTTTGCCATGTGAGATCACTTGACTAAGAATCCTTGTGAGAATATGGATGATTTAACAACGTCGTGTAATTATTGTGGGAATGTGTAATACTCTTTCTAGGTAGTAGGTTAAAATATAAAAATAGTTTCTTCTTCTAAATAAAAAAAATATATTTATATATATAGGAATACATGTATAACTCATAAAAATTTACTTAAGTATAAACTCTTTCTTTACTAATTTAGTGGAAGTTTAAAACATCAACTATGTAAAAATATACTCATACATATATTTACATAAAATTTCTTACGAATATACACATAACAAAAGTTATGTTCTTCAGACAGTGCCTCCAAAATCCCTCACCAGTCAACGACCATCCGACCGCAAAATCATCTAGTACCTACAAAAATGGTGAAATTAACGGAGTGAGCACTAATTACTCAATAAGTAAATCAAACTACCCTTATAATTCTTCTCCGTCAATTACTTTCTCATTCTCCTTTCTCACTTCTCATTTTCTTGCCCATTCTACTATTTCTTAATTTCTCATTTTCTTACAAATTCTGTTGTTTCTCGATTTCTCATTCTCTTACGAGTTCTACTATTTCTTAATGTGGAAAGACTAAGATGCTAATAACATAACTTTCCACACATATATTTCTAATTCATGCATAAAGCATAACACATGAGCAAGCTAAAGAAAACTTTCTCTTTTTCTTTTCTATTCTTTCTCATTTCTTTCTATTCTATTTTCTTTTCTCTTTCTTTCTAAGGCATAATTACTAGTGAGTATGGCTGCATTCACACGTAATTCTAAACATGGTATAAAGCATAACATATGAGCAAAGATAAACAAACTTTTCTAAAGCAAACTCCTTTTCTGTTTTCTATTCTTTTATTTTCTAATTTCTTTTCTATTTCTCATCAATTCTACTGTTTTTCATCACATAAAAGTCACAACTCAACTGAGGTATCTAAATATGCATACAATTCTATCAAATGCATAAAATATAATACATGAGCAAAACTTTTATTCTTTTCTCAAAAATAAGAATAATTCTCTTGCATATTCTTATTCTTTTTCTTTTTCTTTTTCTATTTTTCTTTCTTTCTTTCTTTCTTTCTCATTTCTTTCTATTCTTTCTTTCTTTATTTTCTTATTCTCTTGCCAATCGGACTAGGTTGAGGCATGGATTTGGAACCTTGGCCATGTGAGTAATTTTGAATTCTTTCTAGGTACAGTTCTCATCCACATGCACTCTAACGAACTGTACAAATTTCTTTCTTCTTTGGTGGAGCTCACTTAAGGTAGCATGGATGTAAGCTATTCTTTCTATGGTCGCCATGGCCTCATGTAGTGACGCTCACAGGTTCCCCATCGCAATAACATTTTCTTTACATTCTTAATAATAATTATAAATTATTAGAATGTTATAAATTCTTTAATTCTTTAACTATCTTGCTCATGCATTAGTGTACATGCAATATGCATATTTCTTCTCTTTTTCTTTCTGTTTTCTTTTATTCTTATTAGAAATTCAATTTCTATAAATAATAGGTATACGTGCACGAAATGCATGATATGCAACTCTTATGCAAAACAAACCTATTACTTAATTCTTCTTTCTATTCTCAACCACATAAATATGGCAAACTAATATAGCCTTCTATGGAATAAACACACATTCCATTATTCTTCTTACTTCTAACGCCATAAAGAAATTCAGCATATCTAATAACCTTTGTCAAACTTTCCTAAGCCAAAGATTTATCAACACTAACATTCATTGGCTATGCATAAGTATATGAATGTTATACTTCTCAACTTCAATCAAGAATTACAAATAATTTTATTCATATACTACTTGACTATGAACTTCAATTAATATCCACAATGCATGCCAAATCAAACATACATAACAACATGTATCATATGGATTCAAACTACATACTTAAACATTATATAACAGTTTTCTTCATCAACATCCTTCTTTTTCAAACTTGCTTATCAATTCTACTTTCTTCAATGGCATAAACACATTCAAGCATTCATAACACATCAATTTCTCATCAATCAAGCCAACAAATGCAACATGGTCCATCCTTACTACTTTGGCCGAATTCATCCCTTCCATCATACCAACAAATTTTTATCATTTCATCAAAATATGCATCATAATCTCATCAAACAAACAAGAAAAAATAATTGAATCAATCCATATCTACGTTTGGCCGAATTTAACATAACCCCCCATATAAAATTTTCTCAACAATTCATCAAGTTGTTCACTATTTCATATATTCCATAACATACTCCAATCATATACATAATCCTTTCACCATCAAATTCACCAAAAATCAGCAATTCTTTACATATAGATTTAATAAAATTCATATATAAATCTTATCCAAAATTAATTCTTTGCATAAATCCAACTTAAATTTGATTTACTTACCTTGAAATTGGCTTTCCTTTTGCTATATAAATCCCTTGATTCCAATTTCCTTTTTATTCAATCTAAACCATACAAAATTATGAAAATACAAACTTTAAAACATTAGAACACCTTTAAAAACTAAATTCTTACCTTAGGAAAGCTTATGATGGAAAATCTACAATTAAAAACCATTTTTTCTCTTGATTTTCCTTTGAAATTTAGTGAAGAGATTTGAGAGAAATGAGATGGAGGGTGGCATGCAAGGAGTGCGAGTTCTAGGGTTTTCTACACTTTGCAAGTTTATATATAAGACTTTATATATATAGTTTCCCCTTTTTCCCTTGCACTTTACCAAAATTACAACTTCGCCCGTTGTGCAATTACTTAAACACCCTCACTTTAATCATATTCTTAACATTATGCTCTTTCTTTTCACTCCCCAATTTTTCTTCTAATTTCATGTGAAAAGACCATTTTACCCCTAGTGAAGTTTCTTAAGAAAATTCAAAGAAATTCTTCTAAGGCAAAACCAAGTGAGTCTAAATAAGGGTAATAAAGCATAAATATCACTATGTACTTCGATATGGGCATTACAGAATGTGCTTACATGTCCAAGTAAAAGTGGTACTAGTCTCTAAGGAATCACTTAACCACTTAAATCGATGTAAAACGTTCCCTTTGAATGTGATGGATAAGAAACAAAAGATCTTGGTTTTTCAACAACAATCACACTCACATGACCAATCAAGCGGTACTGTCGCCTCGACACAATCGTCACTTATGGCTTGGAAATTCGATTAAGATAGGCTTAGATGGGCTGTAGCTAGAATGGTCAATATTGATGAGTTACTCTTTGGGCATGTAGAGCGTGAGGGATTCCGCTCAATGATGAGTTAGGCACAACCTCTGTTTCAAGGTCCCTCTCGTATTATTGTGGCTAGAGATTGTTTTCATATTTATGTTGAGGAGAGACATAAGATGAAGACCTTTTTTAGTAAGTTTAGACATAGGGTGTCTTACTGCGATACATGGACATCTTGTCTTAACCTTAACTATATGCGTCTGAAGGCTCACTTCATTGATGATAATTGGCAACTACACAAAAGGATCTTAAACTTTTGTCCAATTGCTAGTCACAAAGGTTTATTGATTGGTAAGGCAATTGAGAAATGTTTGCTTGATTGGAATATTACTAAGATTTTCACCATCACCATAGAAAATGCAAGTTCTAAAGATGTTGGAATAAGATATCTCCAGAATCGGTTAGAAACTTGGAAGGGAAGTGTCTTGAATGGTCAATTTTTGAACATGAGATGTTGTCCACATGTATTGAGTTTCATTATAAAAGAGGGGTTAAAAGACATGGATGAATCCATATTTAGAATTACTTCTGCAGTGAGGTATGTGAGGTCTTCTCCATCGAGGTTACAAAAGTTTAAGGAGTGTGTGGAATAACAAAATATTGAACATAAAAATCTTTTGGTTCTTGATGTTGAAACAAGGTGGAACTCTACGTACTTAATGTTGGATGTGCTTTAAAATTTAAAACAACATTTGAGTTGCTGGAAATTGACGATAGTAAGTACAAAGATGAACTTACTAGGGGGAAAAGTCATAGGGTTTGCCTCCGGCTAGTGATTGGGAGTATGCCCGTTACTTATTACCTTTTTTGAAGATTTTTTATAATGCTACTCTACGTGTGTTTGGGTCCTTTTTTTGTTACTGATAATGCATAAATACGAGAGATATTTGGGATTGGGATGAAGATTTCAACATGGTGTAGAAGTAATGATGTTGGCTTACGTAGTATGGCTATGAAAAAGAAGGGAAAACATGATAAAAATTGGTAAAATATTGATAACATCATTTTAATGTCATTCATTTCAGTGGTACTGGATCCTAGATTCAAGTTAGAATATGTGAATTTGGTTATTACTAGTTTCTATGATGCTAATGCTAAAGATTCGAAGACAAAAGTCCATAAAATTTTGTACTCTGTATTTGACCATTACAAGCTCAATTATGCTTCTTCTAGTGCGCAGTCTAGTGAACAATCTCAAGTTGCAAGACAAATTGATGTTGATGATATAAATATTGATCTTGAAGACTTAATGAATTCCATGTTCGATGAGGCAATAGTTGGACAACAAGCTTGGTTACCAAATCAGAGATGGATAAATATTTAGAGGGTGAATGTGAGAGGCGTCACAAGGATAATTAGTTTGATATCTTGAATTGGTGGAAGATAAATTCAAATAGATATCCAGATCTTTATTTGAACTCATCCAAGCTCTCCTCAATCATGAATAGTTCACACGTAGCCCGAATCCAATATTGTGTACAAATAAGAGTTATCACACCTTGAGTCAGGTAAAATTTTTGTTTTAGTTTTAATTATTACTTATTAGGTTGTCTTTGTTGTCTGTATTTTATATTTAACCATTAATTTGACATGGTTTCCCTACTTTTTGTAGAATTTGTGTCTTCGCCAATGGAAAATATTCATCTTGTTCATATAGATAATTAAAGGTTTTGCAACATTTGATTGAGGTATAATTTATTACAATAAAAATATTAATATGATACAAATTTTATCAACTTTTAACATTTAATTTTTGTTCTTTATTACATAAATTGAGAGACCTACTGGCTACTGTTATTGCAAGTTAAATTGAGAGCCTGTCAATTCGTGTAGTCGCTAGGCAATGAACATTTATATTTTCTTTACGTTTGTAATAAGGGATTGTTTCATTAAGTTTATTGTTTTATCTATTTGGAATTAGTGTACTATTTTTATGTATGAATTTTTAAATTGGATTGCATAAAAAAGCAAGATTAAAACCTAGGAAATTATTAGTTAATGTTTAATCTGGTTCAAAACCGATTAACCAGTTTTGAACTTAACCAGTAATCCTATTATCACCTTAACTGGATCGGTTACCAATTTGGGAAAATCTCCAAACCGAAAAACCAATTCAGTTACCTGGTTATGAACATCCCTAGAAGTCAGGGGTCGATGTTATCTTCCACAAGTCATGGTCATGATTCACTTCTCTCAATAGCCATCGTTTGTGGACGCATCCACTTCATTATCATGGTGAGGACCTTGTTATAACATTCTCTGGAATCAGTTGGTGACCTACTGACAATCTCAACCCCACTTGGTGTGGGGAATTTTACTGCTTGACAACAGATAGACGTTACCATTCCCAAGTCATCTAGTAGTGGCCTGCCCAATAAAACATTGTACACAGTAGGGCATTCTACTACTAGGAAATATGTCATTAATTTCCTTGTATGCTTCTCCTCGCCCATTGTGATCAGAAGTGTAATCAAGCCTGTTGGGCAAAAATGTTCCCCGTAAAGCCATATAAGGGGGTTGGAGATGACCTCAAATCTCTTTCGGTGAATCTCATTCCTCAGAATGTCGAGAGATAAATGATATTCACCAGACTCCCGTTATCAACCATGACCCTGAACACCTCGTTGTTTCCGATCTGGGCTTTGATTACTAAATCATTTCTTTGGGGGTGAGGCATGGACTCTATTTCTTCTTCCAAAAAATCGATAAACGAGCTCTCTATCTGCTATTTCTTTGATGGCCTAGTTTCCAAGTTCAGTACTAGAGGCATTAGATTTTTTTTAGCTTCTTTGACATATCTTTCGCGAGCTCTTCTCAATCACTTGTAATATTTGGTCTACAAAAAAAATCATTTTTCCCCGGATTATTCCGTGATTAGAAGACTCTGACTGTTGATTATCATCCTTGTTATCTTTTTCTCGGGACTCCAATTTTTTCACGAACTCTTTCAAACGACCTCTTCTAATGAGATCCTCAATGGAGATTTTAAGAATGTGACATTCGTTTGTATTATGCCCAATGTCTCTATGGTACCTACAATATTTTTGTTGGTCTCTCCGTGACTTTTGCCATTTTAATGGCTCTGGTTCCAGTAACCGTCTTGCCTTATTAGACGTTGTATAAATTTCTTCCAGAGTAACCATTAATGGGGTATAATTATGGTACCTACAATATTTGTTGGTCTCTCCGTGACTTTTGCCCTTTTAATGGCTCTGGTTCCAGTAACCATCTTGCCTTATTAGATGTCGTATAAATTTCTTCCAAAGTAGCCACTAATGGGGTATAATTATGATATCAAGGAAACAACTCTCGATCTCTTTTTACCTTTGTTCGTTGTCTTTTGGGGTAGTGACATCTTTCACCATTTGCTCGCTCTAAATTACTCATCTTCCTTTCAACCCCTTTGTCATTATCAGTTCGAACTACAACATCGGTTGTAGTTCCAATTTTAAAGGCTGCCATGGACTTTTCAATCCTCTGGTGTTTTGCAACCATTAGGTAGAACTGATGAAGAATGACCTTTTCCTCCCGTTGCAATTCAATCCACAACTCGGTTTGAGGTCCAAGATTGACAATTAGTAGAGATTTTATGGACTATTTGGGAGCGTCAACGATCTTGTTTCTCTTCATTGAAATCTGACTAAGTAAGAAGTTAAAGTTTGATTCCTCCCTTGCCTAATGTTGTCTAGGTAACTTAGTGGCATTGCAAATTTACGTTCTGCTTGAAACTGATAGAGATACAAAGTCAAGAATTGTTGGCACGAATTGATTGATTCCTCTGGCAAGCGTTTAAACCATCTATTTGCATCATCAACCAAAGTAACAACGAAGCACCTACAATTCGTTGAATCTGAGAGTTGATGCAGGTTCATCAATTCGTTGAATGTATCTAGGTGATTGTTAGGTTCACCTCACCTGTTAAACTTAAGCTCGAGCACTTTGAAACTTGGCGACAAAGTTGTCAAACGCACCTCTTTTGTGAATAGGGATCTGACTGCTCCAGCTGCCTGATTATGTTGATGAACTCTCAGGTCATCGAGCATTTGTTGCACCTAATTCAATTGTTGGTGCATTTGCCCATTTCCAACCATGGGCCGGTTGGCTCCCTATGCCTCCAGTTGAGTCCACATATCAAAACGCCTTGAACTAAGGTATGTGCGCAGATCAGTTGAAGGAGCATTGTTTGTTCTGCAAGGTACACTAGCTCACAGTGAAGAGATGCTTGGGTAATACGTTCGATTTGAAGTGTTATTTTGATTGTTTCACTCTAAGCTAATGAATTGGCCATTGTGCCTCTCTTGAGTTCCTTGTTGCCTCGACACATTCTTTGTGCATGGTTGTGAGGATCCTTCTTGTCTAGAATGAAGACCGAGGACCAATTGCATGTATTGGCAGCTTGCCCACTCATGACGTACTCTTTGATCATGTACGGTTTCCACAATCGATCATTTGCTTGGGCGTTTTCCTGGATTAGGTTGGTTGGCCCTTATCTGTCTTGGCATTCTTATTTCTAAATGCCTATTTTGTCACCTCGACAACGAGTTGCCATCCCTAGTCGTTTTCAATTCCTAACTTTGTGTTCATTTTGATATTTGTTGATTCTAACGTTGGCTATTTGCATGGGGCCTGATTCTCATTCTGTTCATATCTTGTTGGAGGTTCTGAACTGCTTGAGTGAGATCTTTCAACAGATTCAAAGAGATACTAGATGGCCATCATTCTAGCGCCAAATTGTTGTTACAAAAATTTGTGACAACGAGAGAAATTCGATTGACTACGACAGAACCGGATTGGATAGACGTGGGATTACAAATAATCAGCAAGTATGTGTTAAAGAAATGATTATTAAGCAAGAACACAAAGAACTTTTAAAGAGGTATCGACAAGTTAACTCTCAAGCCTACGTCCTCTTTTATCTTATTAATGTTTGCGCACAATAACAAGATATTTGACTCTCTTACAATGAATTTTCTAGTATGTAAAACTTACCTCTCTCTGTGCATTAAACGGGGCATTTATAGTACTTGCATTGTTACAGAGTTGTTGTTGGAATACAAATTGAAATACTAATTTACATCAAACTATACTTCTGACTGAAGAAAGAGTTGGACTCGAATGAATCTCTTTCAACTGGATTGGGTTAGTCTAGATATCCCTATCCTTGAATGATGAATTATCCCCTTTGAGAATATAGGAGCCTCGCTGTATCTTTAATCTAGGATCAAGCAACTATGTTGAGGTTGCGTATTCTTACCATTCTGAGGTGATATGTCGATGCACTACTAGCTTACTCTTTCTGGTGAGCTGAGCTGAGCTGAGCTGAGCTAATTCACTTAGCATAACAAATAAAAATGGAGTTACGAGTTTTGTGAGGTTGGCTTCTAAATTCTCAATAAAAAATTTCTTATTTGATATGAAAATATACCCACGATGTCTAGGAACATGAATAACTAAGAAATCCTCCCAAAAAAAATAAATCAAAAGCTGCAAAATGATGGATTAAAATAAGTAAACAATTAAAGTTCATAAGAGATGCATCAAATTTTAAAAAAAAAATTCATATTTGCGTCAAACGATCTTGGAATTTGATGATTTTTTGTTTCAATAGATTTGTCATTGTCTCCTCTTCAAGGGAGAAAAAAAATCTGAAAAACAAGTTTGGAAAAGTGCTAGAGTGTAATTTATTTTTGGAGGTTGTCTTTCTCTAAGAAGAATTGGGCTGATGTATGGAAGTGTTTAGGAGATGGTTAAGATTTGATTTCTTAAATTACGGAGTTTGAGAATACAAGTGAAACATGGCTATGGAAGATGATATGTTTTGAGGCAATGGTGTATATGGAGTCTCACAATTTTTCTCTCTTTCTTGGATGTGAAAAATGATGCGACTAAATCAACCCTAGCAAGTGCACTAGTCGTGTTCAAGTAATAAAGTGATGAGTTCGAGTATCGTCCCACAGAGATCAAAGCAATTGTTCGTAATTACCTAAAATTAACTACACGTTATTTGAGAAAACAAACTTTTAATTTTTTAAACTGACGAATTAAAAAAAAAACTAAATTAAACAATAAAACAAGGTGAAAATTTTTGCAATATTAATGAAGATAGGGTACGGATTTCCCTCTAATTATGCTCAACAACTACTTTTAATAATTGTTTATGTTATGAATTGGTAGGATTCTTCTAATGCCAATTGTCCTTATCAGGCACAATATTCAACTTAATACGGATCTTTATTCGGTTACTTTGAAATTAAGAAGCATAAATTCAGTAATCCCTTATGACTAATTCACCCTATTCGGTTATGAATTAGATGTACCACATATTAATCCTAGAATCTCTATCCGATTACTCCTATGTTGTGCAATGTTATTTCAATAAATCAATTATGAATATGAATTAAACAATAAACCTTAACTTCTCTATTTGAAACATCATCAAGGCAATTGAATTAATCCACAAATCACAAATAATAAAGCATTAAACATAAACTCTTGCAAAAATTCATAAACATAAACCTAGTATTAAGAATAAAAATTGTTCAAAACATTATTAGGGTTCCATCCTCATAATAAGAGAAATCTACTCCATCTTAAGAATAGAGGAATCAACAGAGAAGAAAGGAAACATATTTGAAAAACAAAATCAAACTCTTAAATCTAATCTTCAACCTTTAAGTCCTAAGAATACGTTTTCTCCTCTCACAAATTTGCAAAATTCGACCCCTGTAAGTTAATCTCAACTACACTTATATACCCAAAGAGTCCTTAGTGAAAAAGGAAAAAAAAAACTAAAAATGCCCTAATTGTGCGTGAAACAACCCTAGTCGTGACTGAAATTAAGTCACCATAGCCTAGGTCGTGGTGCTCTCTATCTTCTTAGTTTTTATCTTCATTCCAACATGATGGCCATGGTCTTCAAAGAATTGTCAACTAATCTCAATTTCTTCCAACTTTAAGTCCAAATTTCATTCCAATGCTCTAGTCTACTTAATTAAAGCCTGAAAAACATAAAAAATATCCAAATAAGTAGTTGATCATTCACATCTCAAACTTAACCAAAATTAACATAAAAAACAAAGAAAATGAATGACAAATTAACTAAACTGCTATAAAACAAACCTAAAAACACTCAAATTATGCACTTATCAACTCCCCCAAACTTAATCCTTTGCTCGTCCCCGAGTAAAGAAAAATATCATAAAAACAAACTCAACAATCATAAAGGATTCGCGACATTTCCGAAATCAAGGAAAGAAAGAAAACATGCTTTATATAAGATTCATGCATCCAAACATACAACTCAGTTAGCTGTGCAACTCTAATCTTTCCTCAACTTAATCGTGCTCACCAAGACTTTATATTTAACCCCCTGCTTAAATTTTTTTTCTTTTTGTTCTTTCTTTAGGCTTCCCTAGATTGTCACATCACTTTTTTACACAAATGTACAACATTTGTGATGCTTGCCTCCGGTTACTCGTCAATGTCACAACACCTGAATTTGCATACTCATAACTCAAGCCACGATTTTTACACAAAAGTAAACATGGGGTTCATGAATACTCCTAGTTACTAAGTAGCCCGAAACCTCTGAGTAGTTTATTCAAACACAAACAAATAACCATAATTAATTTATTTCAAAAACTGTATATACAGTTTTTTTCTTATGTTCTTTTTTTTTTTTTCGGGGAGTGAAGACAAGTCTCAACTAATACACAACGAAGTCAAGTAATAAACCAGAAATTGCACAACCATCCAAGATCACATACTCTTCAGCATTCCAAAATATATGAGCATGTCTAAATCCTTTCAACGGCTCGACACTACCACTACTCCAAATAATTGCAAATGTCATAAAAACCAAAAACAATTAGGGATATCACAAAGTTTCGCTAAGGGTCGTATCTAGAGCACAAACACAATAAACATCATGTAACAAAAATAACATAAAACAAAATAAAAACCAAAAAAACACAATGAAATAACGCTTCCCTAGAACAAACCAAAACATTACATCGAAACCGCAACACAAACCAAACCACCCACTCCCCCAAACTTAAGGAATTCAATGTCCTCAATGCATGAAAAGCAAAGAGAAAAATAAAACAATGAAAATAAGCAACAAGAACTTCCCTAAAATTAGAGGACAAAACGACTGAAACTCTCAATCTTTAGGAGGTTGGGGAGGGGGAAATCGGCTCATATAGCTATCAAATTTGACGCCAAGACTGTTCAAGCGATCATTGACATCGATGACTGGAGCATCTAGTCTTTGCATGACCTACAAGATCATCTCTAAAGTCATGAGTGCTTGAGCTTGGGGGGCCGGAGCAGCCAGATCCTTAGTGTTCATCTCATCTCTCTCGTCTAGAATGTCGACTAGGGTGTCATTCCTCATAATAGGACGTCCTTGGCCATCTCATAAAACATACTTTCCACAATAGAGAAAACACATATTCATAGTAGTTAATGTAACAGTTAAAAAAAATGAACATGTAGAATTGACAACAAAAGTAAAAAAATATTAAAAAAACATTAAAAGAAACAAAAATAAATAAAATAATGGAAAGAGAAACTAGGAGAATATAAATAATGGAAAAGGAGTAGCGGGTGGCATGTGATGAAGTGATGAAAAGAAAACAATAAAATTAGGGTAAGTGGGCTCCCTTTACATTTGGCGCATATTTAATTCTTTTTTTCATACTTACACATAGCCATGGCCATGGAAATTTTCATGGCCCACCCCGTGGTTCAGTCTGGAATTCTTCAAAACGTTTTTTTTTTTTAACCACCAAGCCATGACCATGGCAAACAACACAGGGTACCCCGTGTTTCTTTCTGGGATTTTTCGTTATGAATCATAAAACAGGGACATGACAGTGTAAAATTGTTAGGAAATCCATCGAATCACACAGCGGAATAAAACAAAAAAATTAATCCGGCGAATCGTTTTAACGCTAAGATCATGATTGATGCATATAGTTTATGTTATATATAAAATAAACCACATACAAGGTTTAAATTATGCCTATGGTTGGCAGCTCCTTCAGATTGTTAGATCATTTTCGCAACTCGATCCAAAGCAGAGTCGCTCCAAGTAAGTCCACACAAAGGCAGGGATGCAAATCCACAATGAAAAGGCTGCTAGACTATATAGGATTGCAAAAAAGAATGAATAAAGTTTCCGAGAAAATAATTCTCTCTCAAACTTGAATGATAGAATTGCGTCTAGGGTTTCTCTTAATTTTTCTACTGACTCAAAAAGGGTTAAACTCCCCTTTCTATAGACAAGGGAAAATCCCAATCCAATAAAGAAAAGGGATTAATATAATTCCTTTTACGAATAATCTTTATTCCTTTTAGGAATAATCAAATAAATATAATTTCCGTTATATTTATTTATTCCATTTTTGGTATTTTAAATATATATTTATTATAATAACACACACACACGCATATATATATTTAATTAAATTAACTATATAAATATATATACACATATTAAAATCAATAATTAAATTAATATTAACATGCCACATAATTTTACTAAATTTAATTCAATATAAATATTGTATTTAGACAACGACCTTAACAAATTTAATCGCACAACAAAATTACAAAAATATCATTTTCGTCTAAAAGACAAAATTACCCTTCTATCATCATTATCATCAAACTACTTTCTATGTGTGTGACATGTATGTTCTTTATTATATTGGCAGTGAACAAAATCATGATTTAGCATCAACTAATTAGCTCTCCATACACAAACCAAGATTGGCCTCTAGCAAGGCATCATAGATACCTAATAAATAAAGATTCAGCGAAAGCACAACTTTTAGATAGAAAGTTCTAATCCTTGCAAGTGCACGAGTCATAATCACAGTATAGTGCATAAGCGAGGGTCGATCCCACAAAGAGTTGAGAGTATTAATTAATCTAATAATGTGCTACAAGTCAAATTCAGTGCTGAAATTAATGAGCAACTAGAGAATTACAAACAACCTAATAAAACCTAGAATAAAACCTAGAATAACACTAAAACACTAAATTATCAAATAAACTGAAACAAAGACTAAACAATTGAACAACAGATGATCTTAGGGTCGATACTCACTCAAGTAAGGTATTACCGTTGGCGCACAGATTTAACCTAGTATTTCCGTCAATCAAACTAGCTAGTGGCATATAGCCTAGTCCAACTACAAAAAACCCATTAAACACAAGAGTACCCAAACGTTCACAGACCAACCTACATCTATCAAGGGCGTCGCATAGACATAAATCATTCATCATAAGAGCATTTTAAGATTAGCTAGTGGTGTATAGCCTAAACCCAAACTCAATAATCAACCAATTAACTATTAAAGACGATCAAACATTAATAATGACTAAAGATCAAAAGAAACTCAAGGTTAGCTAGTGACATATAGCCTAACCATGACTTATACAATCATTCAATTGAAAACTAAAGGCAATCGAGCAATAATAACAATCAATCAATTCAATAAGCATAAGTGAAGGAAACTAAGATTATATTGGATTGATTAAACAAATAGATAGATTAAAACTTAGAGTACTCAAATTAGGTTACATTGGATATACTAGAAATGGATTTAGTTACACATAATCATTAGGAAACAAACCTCAATCTTATCCACAACCATTAGGATGAAAGATTAGCAAGATTTGATCCTTGAAAGTTAAAACCCTTTTTCCTAGAATCCTCAAATATTTTTTTTCAAAAGTGAATAGTCTCCCACCTAAAATACAAAAAGTATTGCCTTTATATAGTTTTTACATATGATGGCATTCTGGTAAATAGTGGACCATGAATTAGGGTTGGAAATGCTATATTTTTTTTAACTCTGCGTGAACTCGGCTACAGAGCGGTTTCATTGTGCCGCGGCACAGTTCCAGGCGAATTCGGCTTTGACAAAAACCCAACCACACTATGGCATGGAACTAATTGCACCGCTGCTTCATTTGTCTTCATTGTGGCATAATTTGGCTTGCATCAATTTGCATCGCGGTGTAGAAAAACTATGTCGCAGCACAACTTGAAATTCCTCAAGCCTTTTTCTTGCCTTGATTTATCCGCACTCGAATGGTTCCAGGATTTCCGAACATTAGCACATGTACGAATAATATGCTTTTGCATCTGAATACCTGAAACACACAAAACCTGTGATTCTGGAAGATAACGAAACATGCAAGAAATTTCATCATAAATAATGCATTAAACCATATATTCCTTACAGTTTCACCTTAAAATCACTAAATATATCCGCATTTCCAAGTCTCATCAACAACTTTTCAACATTATGGTTATCGTGCAATCCAATCCTTTCATAATATTTTATCTCATCAAGGTTTAAAGTATAGAAATAGTATCAACTTCAATATATAACACCTTGATATTTTCACATTCGGTTACTGGATCAATACCTAATTAAAATTGGATTTGAGATAGAACTCAATCCCATTATGGCCATAGATTTGAGGTCGTTGTCATTTACCAAATTACCCTCCAAGATAAATTCTCCTATACCCAAGAGTGACAAATCCTTTGTCGATCCACCATAGTTATAGTATACTTTGCAGTGTAACCAATTGCCACTGTATTGAGAACCCTAAATAAGATTATGTTAGCCTAGCATTAAATCACACTAATAATTATACACGATGCTTCGATGATCTCAAGTCTAAGGATCATATACACAACCATCTATTAGAGAATTTATTCCATAGATACTGGGGTTACCATCTATATGGAATCCTCTGGTAGGTCAGTCCAATGCACTTGCTCATAAAGCAAGCACCCATGTGTCGCACCAAGTCGTCACTAAACAACCTTGACAAGTGAGATATGTCACTGCCTTTCGACAGGATTTTTCAACACAATGACAACCTTACTGTATTATTTGTACCCTTGGTCAACGTAATGCTAGGGCTACAAACGTTTCTAGAATGGTCACCACATGTGCTCATAGTGTCCTCACTATCAAGATTTTAAACACTTGATACCCTCGTCACAATTCTACCATTCTAAGGACTTACATCACAACATATAATTAAATGTTAATTACACGATGTAGAAAATTCCCATTAATATTAACATGATTTACAAAGAGTTAAACATTGCAAATTGTATTGGCTCTAGGGCACCTAATCTAATAATCTCTCACTTGCATTATAGCCACTCATTCATGTAGTTAATTCCAAATGATGCTAAGTGTTTGTCATGCTTCTACTGTGATAGAGCCTTGGTTAGTGGGCCTACTACATTGTAATCAGTAGGTACTCTACATATCTGCGCATTGCTCTTCTGAATAATCTCTAAGATCATATGGTAACGTCTGAGTATGTGTTTTGATCACAGGTGAGACCATGGTTCCTTAGCCTAAATGATGTCACCATTGTTGTCGTAGTAAATCTCTATTGGATCGGCAATGCTCGGAACCACTTTAAGTTTAGTAATGAACTTCTTGATCCAAATCGCCTATTTGCCTCATCAAACAATGCTACATACTTAGCCTCCGTTGTAGAATCTATTACGGTGCTTTGCTTGGAGCTCTTTCAACTCATTGCAACATCGTTAAGGCAAAACACATATCCATATTGCGATCTATAGTCATCTTTATCAGTCTGGAAACTAGCATCATTGTATCCTTTAACAGTGAGCTATTCTTCTCCTTCATAAACCAAGAATACATCTTTAGTTCTCTTCAAGTACTTAAGGATTCTCTTGATTGATGTCTAGTGTTTTTCACTTGGATCCCATTGATATCTACTACAAATGCTCGAGGCACATGAGACATCAATCCGAGTATATAACATGACATACATGATTGATCTAATAGCGTATGCATATGGGACACTAGTCATCGTTTCTCTCCCTTATGGTGTTTTAGGACACATCTTTAAAAAGATATATGCCATATGACATTTGCAAGAATCTTTTATTGGATTCCTCCATTCTGAATCTCTTCAGCACTTTGTCAATGTATTTACTCTTACTTAGACCTAGAAACCTATTTGATCTATCACGATAGATCTTTATACTAAGGACATGTTGTTTCTCTTAAGTTCTTCATGGAGAAGTGTAATACCCGAGCCAAGGTACGTCTAATCTTGTATTTTCTATGTCTATACACTTAGAATAATTCCCTTAAAATTTCCTTAAAAGAATTGCTTGAAAATAGACTAAA
>WYDK02000024.1:869130-879150 GCA_009867345.2 Toxicodendron radicans | reverse complement strand
AGTTGAAAAAATGTTTTGAGTATGATTGGTTTTTCAGATTGGATTCCCTCAATAAATAAACAAATATTTATTCTAGTTTTTAATCTAAATATGATAGTAGAATATCATTTGGAATAATGAAACAATCCGGGTAAATTTGGGAATAGATTGGACTTGATTCTCATTTTATAATTGAAAACGATGGTGAAGATTATTACTTCTTACCTACTCAATAAAAAAAAACCCTATTGCCATCATCTAATCCCATTGATTCGGTTGGTAAATTTTGGCAAACGTGCTCAATTATTAAAACCATTTCATGTGCACAACAACTATGTTATGTCAAATTTTTTCTTCTTTTTCTGTGATTGGAAGTGGGAAAGGTGAGGTGGGAAATGAAAGGAGCCGCCTTAATTACAATTAGTCAAACCTTAATGACTCATCAAATCAATGGTGTGTATTTACCTTTTGTAGAAGACTAGACTTCTTGTGAAGGATCATCATGGACACCCAAGGAATGCTTCCTGATAGTATCCCCATCACAATAGCAGCCCACGATTGAACCAACCCTATCCCAAACTCAAGTAATTACATCAATAGTTCATACAAATGATAAAAAAAATTTATCGAAATTTTTTTATTTTTAATGTTCAGAATACCTGCTCCTGGAGTAATGCAAACGAGTCCAGTCATCATGCCCTGAACCGCTCCGATCACGGAAGGCTTTCCAAAGTAGACAACGTCAAGAGTCGTCCATACAAGAAGGCTCGTGGCCGCGCATACATTTGTGTTTAACACTGCTATTGAAGAGTCAACGTTGGCGGCATATGGAGCCCCACCGTTGAAACCTGACCAGCCCATCCATAGCAGACCGGCACCCGCAAGCATCAGTAGAACATTGTTTGGAGGAAACCTTTCTCTGTCACTCTTAAGCCTTGGCCCTACCTGTTTTCATACATTACAACACAAATTTAACCAACAAAATTTTTTTAGCTCAAGATTTTATGTACTCAAACGAGGCAAATTCAAAGTTGGATTTTTTTTTTCATTATACTTACCCAATAGGCCGCAGTTAAACCAGAAATTCCTGAGGAGAGGTGAATAACGTAGCCGCCAGAGTAATCTATGACACCCCAGTGGTAGAGAAAGCCGCCACCCCAAAGACTAAAAGCACCGACGGTGTAGGAGAAGATAAGCCATAGAGGCACAAAAGCCATCCAGGCCTTGATATTCATGCGGCCAAGAACCGACCCAGCTAACAAAATAACCGTGATAGCGGCAAAAGTGAATTGGAAATACACGAGCGAGGCCATGGGATAGAAAGGCTCCGTCACCTCAGTTTGGCCCTGATATGTATGGAAGCTTTCCGGGACTCTGGCTCGGTGAAGTAAGTACTTTTGGCCGAGAGCTGGCGCACCCTTGCCCCAAAAAGGGAGTAGTTGGTCACCAAAAGCCATGCGGTAGCCTACAAGAACCCAGCAAATGAGAACGGCCGCGAAGGCATAGAGGGCCATAAAGGCAGAGTTCACAGCCCATTTCTTTTTGACGATGCTGGCGTAGAGGATAACAAGACCAGGCATGCTTTGGATGCCCACGAGAGTGGCTGCTGTAAGCTGCCATGCATTGTCACCTTTGTTAAGCCAGTCAGGAACCGACGGGAATTTCTCTTGGTAAGCAATTGGTATTTGATAGGTAGCCATGGCTCAACTTTGTGGCGAAAATAGTGAAGTTTTGTTTTAGATTTGAGTCTTGATATTGGGCTCTCTGGAGCCGGTATCTTTGTAAGAGATGTGTTTGCAAAGACTTTAATATATATTGGTTTGGTGGATTGGCGTGTAGGAAAAGGTGAGAAAGCGTTTACTGCCTTCATTTGTTTGATCAGCTGCTAAATTTTAGAAAATTATTTTGGAAGGTTCGTGTGAAAGTGAAAGGATTATGCAGCTGCTGCTTTTTCCCATAATCAAATTATGGGGAGACTCAAGTACACAGAGGCTAGACAAGTCGTATTCGTCTAATTGTCCATCTAGAAAGCGTAAGGAATTTGCTGTGCTGGGTCGGTCAAGACTCGTGTAAATAGTAATCAAATTAAATAATTAGAAAATAAGAATGTGATCATCTTCTCTGGAATCCTGATATTTTGTTGTGTTTTATATTTTGTCAAGCAGAAACGTGATGCAATCTCAAACATGGGATCAATTTATCACATTTTTTAATGTTAACCAATCGATTCCAGCCTGAATCAAACTATCAAAGTCGTCCCATGTCAAGGATAGACTCTGAGGAGTTTCCAAGAAACTAATTACTGGATGAAAAGAGCCACGGGTTCCTTAAGAATTTGAACTACCATTTAACTAATGCAACCAAACTCTTGATCTATAGATATTACATTGTAATTGCTGCTAAAAGTAACAGAATTAAGTGATTAAGCCATATTATTCAAGGTCTTTTGCAACTGTTGGAAGTCAGGAAGATGTTCATACTCGAAATCTGGAGGCTTTTGGTAGATAACAGAGGCTGCTCTAATTAGAATGCTTGCTGTCAAACCACTTATGTGAAAAGCATCCCCTTGCGTCGACTCGAAATCAAAATCATGGAGAACATATTTCCAACCCATCCATTCCCTCTCTTCAATTCTATGATTATCTCCCTGGAATATTTAATAATCAAACATCAGCTTCTGTGACTCACGTTTGATCATTTTACTTGGTCTCCAATTCAAAAGACACAGAATAATAAAAGCCGAAAACCTTGTGTCCCTTTGTCAAATGTTCACATTTCACAACGTTATTTGCTCTTAATTTGCTGTTGCTAACTAACCGACAACCCAAATTTTCTCATACATTTGAATAATTAATTTACCGAAGCAAGAGGGTGAAAATTAAACCTTCAGAAACATTTCTAGTGGGGCGTCAAAAATGGCATCAACTTCATCAGCACTGAGAACAGGATAGAAATCTTCAATCCTGGATAGCAGGCCTATCACAGGGACAACCTTAAGCTGGTTCTGCATGAAGTCCATTAAAAATTTTAGATTTTGGACTCCAAAAAATAAACAAAAGAAAGAAACTGTACCTGGGAATCAAAAGGCTCGAAATTTGCAACAATTTGAACCAATTCAGAATCCAATCCGATCTCTTCCATGGCTTCTCTTAGTGCAGTTGCAGAATCATCTTGATCTCCTTCTTCCATTTTTCCTCCTGGCAATGCTACATCCCCTGTACCCTAAGATAACCACTACTTCAGCCACCATTTTTCTATGACAAAAGTACTTAAATTAATAACTGGCATTTGTACTTACACATTACCTGGATAAGAAGACAATTTCATAGATCTCTTAGTCAGAATAACACGCAGCTCCCCTTCATGGCCTTCGAAGAGGCAAATCAAGACAGCTGCTCTCTTCTTCCTCCAATTTACACAGCCACAGCAATGCTCATTTGGCACTACCACAGGCTCCATGTATCCAAAATTTGAGCCAATAATATCACAATACTTGCACTCTGCTTCTTCATTGGCACTGACACTAGAGGGCTTGTAAGAGTAAAGCTTCTCTGCCAGTTTTTGGAGCGTCTGGCTTCCACAAGTCTCCTCTTTAACGCAGCCCATCTCACTATTCATGCTTGTTAAGGGCACAACTCAAGCTAATCTTATTATATAAATTTAGCCAAACATAAAAAATTTCGGTGTGACAGAATCACATCTAGAGAATATATACTGATAATATGGCATTTCCAGTTGACATCCCCTTTGTAATTCAATGGCATTTCCATTTTTCATTTCCTTATCTTAAATTATTAATAAATCCGGTTTCCATTATGGAATGAGATAGTCAAGTGAAGTCTTAGTATTTAACACTTTATTCTGATGACAGAAGAACCGTATTCATTAAAAGGGAATTGACTGGGAATGTTATGCAGATTCAATTGCAAGTTGGTAAAGTATGCATAATAGCTTACAAAAGCCGCTGCTTTTACTACCACAATCCCTGATATGAATGCCTGCTAGTTGCCAAATTTGCCAACTGCCACAACTTGTTGTCAACCTCAAGCGTAGCTTCAGTTTTCTTATGCTTGTATTTGTAATTGAGCTCATAGACCCAAAGATTATTACCACACCCATCTTATTTGTGTTAGGGAAATGACTTTTATATAAGAGATTTGAATATCATCTGCAACAAGAAAATATCTTCAACAAAGAATCATGGAAAGCTGTAATAACTTTTCCAGGAAATTTCCAATGGAAAATACAAATGGAGCACACATTCAATATTGTATACATAAAATACATGAAAAATATTTTCTGTTCAATACGACAACCATTACTCAGTTAATATATTGACCATATGCTATAGGAAACTGGGATGATTAACTAGCAAACTGAATAAAATTACTCATACAATAGTGTTTCCAATTCAACAACACTAATGGTTTGCTTATCAACCGTTTGTTATATTGCCTTCCTCTACGGGATACCCAAGCCCATCTAAGCCCTTCTTTTAACACAAAATCAATCGCTAGGAATAAGTACTAAATTGTATTCATTTGTAAAGTGTAGCAGCCCCACGGACGGTGGCCATTATTGTGGGTTTGTGGGCGTCAACAATTTTGTGTCAAGTCACATCTTCTACCTTCCGTATGGAATCTGGCCACCACAAAGCTTAGCGCCAATAAGCGGGCCAAGCGGCCACTGTATTTTACACCTGTGAGTCTGTGACTCGCGCTTTGTCTGCCAGCTCTTACCGAGTCTGACAGACTGTAGTTTTCACTACATTTCTTTCAATATCTCTTAGAAAAAAATTAAAGTTGGGCAGTAATAACATGACAATTATATAATCTCAAAGGGGCAGTATTAACATGACAATTATATAATCTCAAAGGGTTATCTGGTGGTGTACTCTTCCAATTCCTTGGGTTATATAATTCTCATGTTATTATTGTTCATTTTCCTGGCTTTCTGGATTTAAACCGTGGAGTTATTTTTCACAATATATAATTATGATTTATCTAGTTTATTAGGTTTGTAGGATATTTAATGAACCTTGTACACGTAAGTTGACCCGAACACCCTGATTATTAAAAAAAAAACATAAGAATTGCCCATGTTTGTTTAACTTTTCATTTTCCTATCAAATTTTATTATCCTATTTGAATAGTAAAATATAAATTTGTTTTAATATTTAAAAAATCTAATCTAAAATTTTATCTTATTTAAAACATTTTTCTAACTCTATTCCACTTACATCCCCACCCACAAGAGGACAGTCGACCGTCGATGGCTAATTTCACGGCGTATGACTTGTTCGGATCTGGCCTGTCGTGTGTCAGTAAGGTCGTTTTCGGTCATGGATTTGTGATTCATGATTCAGGGCCGAAAATGACCAGATTTATCTATGAATATCTAGTCGTTTCCAGCCAAATCGGCGCATAATCGATCGTGTGTCGTTTGGTTGTCGGCCAATAACCAATTGTTCTCTTATGGGTAATAGTGTATTCGTTATTTTTTAAACTTTTATTGTGAGAGTATTTAACTAATTTAACAAATATAAGGAATTAAAAAAATAATATAAATATTTCAAAAATATGTACCAAAACACCTTAAAAAAATTTACTAAACTTATTTTCAAATTCAAATCACATTCGATATGACTCAAATCAACTCAACCTACTTTTTTAAATACCATATTAAAAAAGGTTAAACAAAGGAGCCCACATCACTGAACACGTGACGTTTTGGATTTGTGACCCAATAGTATTATTTGGTAATTAAATTACAATGATAAGGCCACAACATTTATTGGGGCCGTAGGTATTTTTGTTCTTCATTAGAATCATTACCTTCTGAATAAGAATAACATGTGAATCACATAGTTCTTTCGTTTCAATGACATGTCCCAATAACGTCTACATTAAGTCACGAAAATAAAACTGAATATGTATATACATTTAATGCAGAATTAGATTATTTACCTTCAATTGTATTGTTTAATAGTTATAAAAGAATTAATTCAGAGATGATAGAAATCAAAATGTGGATTGCAATCAACCAAGTGATGATAGTAACCAAATATGAATTACAGGGTGATAATTTATAAGAATGTGTTTAATAAATGTCTTTTACGGCCGTTTGGTTTAGAAATTTTTTATTACCAAAAAAATAGAAATGAAATAAATACCCTTGAAGATTAATGAATATAAATTATTATTGTGTTTAATTCGTGTCAGTTGTATAAATGATTAATGCGTTTGGTTTATAATAATTACAAAATACTTAGATATTGTTTTACTAAAATACCCTTAACAAGATTAGTGGGATAATAATAATAATAATAATAATAATAATAATAATAATAATGATGATGATGATGATGATAAATGCCTTTAAGGCCCTGTTTGATTTGGGGTAATATTTGATAACAGGGATAACAAAAATTAAATTGTCCAGATGATGATATTTGACTGACAGGCAAAAAACGATTCAAAAAAAAAAAAAACATTACTAATAGTGGTTTTGGGGTGGGGGGGGTAATCTCGACAACTATCATTCATACCTTCTATCAAGGATTAAGACAATAAATTTACCTTAAATAACTCCTTAAAACCATCTTTTAACTACATAATATTAGCTAAACAATTGTCTTTCCTGCATAATTGTTACATGTGACCACTTTAAATCTTACACATGTCATTTGTTATCGGCTAATTAAGATGCAAGGTCTCATGTTCAAATCTTTTTTACTTCTAAGATTTAAGTAGATGGGATATTGTATTAATCATCTTCAGAAATGAATTGAGATGTGCGCAAACTAAATCAAGTACTCTGTTTTCAAAAAAAAAGAAATTTCGATATCATATAATCGATTATATAAATGTAATTTTTCAAAAAATAATATTAAGTGCACATCATTTTTATACATCATATCTCACATATTATTATGTAATAAAAGATGATTTGATAAAAATTTATTTTTAATTAAAATCACCTAATTATCTTTACTAGATAAGACAAATGATATATAAAAATAATGTATTTTGGTTTTTTAAATTATCAATAAAAGAAGGTTATTATAAATGTACAATACGTGGCTAATGCTAATTGGATGCTCTCATTAACAACGTCAGAAAGATGATGTAAAGAGGCCGTGGATAGGCGTCACCTTATCTCTACAAGTTCAATGTAGATATTTGTTTTATATATTCCTTGGTGAATGGTGACCTTCCCAATCACAAAAGCTGCTTCAAGGAAATGGGAGAGATAGTGACAGGTTGTAATTCTCAAAATTAAATTGCCCATATAATTGAAATCTTTGTGGTCATGAAAAAGACATCCTTGCTTTTATTTTATATCATCAATCAACTATGGAAAATCACAGCTCCCGTTTGATGCTTATCCTACACAGTCGATAGACTACGCTAAAGACCCCACGTCTCTATGCAAAATTTTGGCACCATTTCGCAAGCCTCCATATTCATGTTGTACTGCTTTTCTTTTACATTATTGGTTGTGCATTTATCAGTAGTTGTGTCAAGGTTATTCTCATGTGAAAATTATCTAAAGCTTTCAGTTTTGTTTTTGTTTCTGGGTTCGTTTTACATGGCTAGTAGTAGTTCTTCCTTTACAGCTTCACCGTCGCCTGGCAATAGTTCTGGTTATCAGAAAGATGAAGTTCTCTTTTCTGATGACCCGAACTTTGCTCTACATGGTGAGATCGTGATGCTGATATTTGTTCTCCTTTTTGTCATTTTTCTTTTCTTTTTACTGGTTTCTCTTTATTTAAAGAAGCGTTCTAATGGACTTCATCATCACACAACGCATTGCTCACTGGAGCAAGTGTTTCCGAGAAATATCCCAGCTGTGCAGTTCCAGGATCATCTTGAAACTGGTTCCAAGTTGCAGCATCATTATTCAGTGTAACATATCAAAGATCTTCAGTTTCTCTTTTAATAAATCAATACGCTCATGATTTCCAAGTAAGTGATTATGCAGATATAGTATAGGAGAGTGGAGAGTTTGAGAATTATTAAGCAGTAGGTTAATTACTGCATTAATGTATTAATTATTCATGCCCAGATTCCTTTGTTTATACGTACTTCAAAATTTAATATATATATAACATGAATTGCTATGCTGTAATAAATATTGTTGTGCCATTTCTCTTAATCGTTCTTCGTCTTGTTAATTAATTACAGTTCATAGCTTAATTTAATGAGATTTTGTTCATCTTATTTGCGTATTCTTCAACACATATCTTTAGCCAAACGATCCCTTTGCGTATCTTGGAGATAAGCACAAGGAAGAAGTATTGAGAGTGGTTGGATGATGATGGTCGAAATTTGTCAGAATCATGTCATGAAGTTCAAACTTTAATACTTCAATCCTATAAATTTATATGGAATTAGAAACAAAAAAGGGTTTGAATAGAAAGTGGAGCAAAGATGGAATAAAATGATGGGGATGGCGGCTCAACTAGGCAATTATCACTTATCAGTCGAACCAGAGTTCGAGAAGTTTATAAAAAGGTCAAATCATAATTTCAACTAGAGATGGCAAATTGGCAATGGTCGGCCGAATTTATAGGACCCGCCCCGTCCCATCCCGCCCCTTACGGGGCGTGATTCCCTGCAATAGGTGGGGACAGACTTATTCCCTGTCCTTAAGGACGAGGATAGATGTCTCCCCGCCTTACCCTACATAAACACGTTTAAATTACAAAATTACCCTTTATATATTTATATAATTACAGAAATACCCTCCCTATACGTATGCAATTTTTCCACACATCCAACCCTAATTTCTCCAAGCTGCCGCTCAAGTCCACCTGAGGTACACTACTCCAGGCCGATGTCGATCTTCCTAACAGTCAACTTCTGCTCTTTATTTTTCCTTCTTCATCTCTTCTGTCTTCAGATCTAAGTCTCTCAGTTTTGATTATTATGAGATGGTGGTGAGTTTGGAGATGATTTCGGTGGAGGCGTGTAATCGTATGAAGGTGGTGTGTATGGAGATGGTTTTGGTGGAGGTGTGTAATCGTGTGATGGTGGGGTTTCTGGAGATGATTTTGGTGGATGCGTGTAATCGTGTGATGGTGGTGTATATGGAGGTGATTTTGGTGGATGCGTGTAATGTGATGAAGGTGTATATGGAGGTGATTTTGGTGGAGTAACTGGACCTTCCCTAGAGATGGTGGTGGGAGAGGAGGAGGGGGAGGGGGTGTCGAGGTGATGGTGGTGGGAGAGATTAGTATCGATTTTTTCCCTAGTTCAGGGCGAGGACGAGGCGGGGATGGGGACGGGAAATGGAGACCCGACCTCGCCTCGTTACCATCCCTAATTTCAACCTGTTTTTAAGGGACGAATTTGTCAAATCATTAATTCCGAAGGAAGGTATGAATTAATTTTTCAAATCTTAATAGAAATTATAATCTCAAAGGAGGTAAATGATAATCCAGGAGACTTCAAAAAACCATGGACGCGTCTAACATTTCACTGTTTCTTGAATTATATATAGAATAGAACCATAAAAATTATCTACATTTTGTTAAATAGAACAAGGAAGAGTTTTGTAACAACAAATGCCCGTCTAGCTCAGTTGGTAGAGCGCAAGGCTCTTAACCTTGTGGTCGTGGGTTCGAACCCCACGGTGGGCGTTTTTGATATTTTTTTCTTACCCCCAAACTCACCAAAAAAGAATAAAAAGACCCACCTTATCGTGTACCCCCTTAAGATTTAAGAAAGTATAAAAAAAACCTACCTGATTATTAGGTGATATACAAATTTTTTTTCATAGCTAGTTTTGACATCAAATGTAGGAATCTTGTATTCAAATATTACTATTTGTAAGAAATATTTAGTTTTACATCAAGTGGTTCATTGGCTAGTTTTGAAATTAAGGGTTGATACTTGAATCATTGTTTAATTTTATATATATATACGTAGTTTAATAAATTTAGCTAGGAATAAAACAAATTGGCCTATTAGCTCAGTTGGTTAGAGCGTCGTGCTAATAACGCGAAGGTCGCAGGTTCGAGACCTGCATGGGCCAAAG
>WYDK02000024.1:845863-869030 GCA_009867345.2 Toxicodendron radicans | reverse complement strand
ATATATATATACATTAATTATATCTGCAATTTGCCCTTAAATTACGAAACTGAGGTCCTTGATTTTATTTTTTTTCCATGAAGAAAGTTTTGGTCTTTAAGTAATGGAATGAGTGTATATTATACTCGACATGTCATATTTTGATGATAGTTATGATTGAATATTGATTAATGCATGCATGCTTACATTCTTTTCTATGGTTTACCTTCTAAATTAATGGAAGAAATTGGAGCACAACCCACCTTTTGTTTTGACTAGAGAAACATCAAGGTGGATTGCTATGTTACTAAATTCAAGATTAAGTTTCTAGACCCATATGTGGGTAACTCATATAGTTAGGACGAATTGGAAACAGTGAATATAAGTGCACGATTTCATATTCGATTCCCTATATGAGAATTTGCGATTTAAGTGGGAGGTCATGACTAGCGGCGGATTCAGAAATTTTTGTTAGGGTAGGCCAAAATGAAAACTAATTGTACATAACATAACATTCATATTCTGTTTTTCTAATCAAAATTGTCACAAAAAGAAAAAAATTTATATTTACTATTGTCCTTGGCGGGGCTTCATATTGAGGAACTGTTGCATGACTATCTCCTTATTAATATTGTCAAATATATCTTTCTCAACATATGAAATTAGGCTATCATTCAAGAATTGATTTCCCATCCGATTGCGTAAATGAATCTTCACAATTTTCATAGCAGAAAATGCTCGTTCTATACTTGCAGTTGCAACTGGTAAGATTAAAGTTAATATGATGAGCAAATATACCAATGAGTAAATAAGATATTTCTTATTTTCAACCATTTTCTGAGCAAGATTGGTAATATCGTTTAGTCCTAAAAAATTACTATCCGAGCTCATATATATCATCAATGTAATTATCAAGTTAAAGTTCAAGTGCCATAAGATCTCAGTAGAAGAAAATTCAAGTGGATAAAATTGAGCAAAACGAACTAATTAATTTTCCCTTATCAAATGCTTGAAAGCAATCACTTGGATTTAAGGAGGTCATGCAAATAAGTAATTATATATTGCCTTCATTAAAACGAATGTTAAACTCTAATAGTTGCAAATCTATTATGGCATAGAATAACTCGACACGATAATGAAATAAATTTGTCATCTCTTGAACATTATGCCGAGATCTCCCTCGTGCAACAAATTTATCTTCCATATTTGACACATTTATATTATGAGCAATGCAAAATGAGAAACTTAATCAAGTAGATTATCCCATCCATTATTTCTTATCAATAATAATTTTTTTTTTTTACAATTGAACCAAAGACAAAGCATTTATAATATCTTGATCCTTGTTTTACAATGCTTGTGAAAGTTCAAATGTGATTCCCAAATGTTTTTCATCATGTGCAGGTTAAAAGTAAAATCAAAAGAAGTCATAAAATCCACCAAATCATTTGCTTCAACTCTATTATCAGAATTTTCAGTAAGATCCTCAAGCACTTCAATAACAGATGAAAACAAATTAATCAAGCTCAGTAAAGTCTCATAATGTGAACCCCACTGTGTTTCCTCTGGCCGCTTAAACTAGTATATATCTTGATTAAGGCCTTGCCCCGTTGAAAGCTCACCACTTTCAATATTTTTTTTCACCTTCAAATCTTTGTTCTCATAAAGAAAATCCTGACGTTTAGGTGACCATCCAACAATATTTATCACAGAAGAAACTTTCGCAAAAAGTCTCTCAATATTTGTATCTTTTTTTGCCACACCTACAAGCGCTAGTTGAAGTTTGTGAGCAAACAATGAACATAGAAGACATATTCATTATCTTTCAATATAAGTGTTTTTAATCCATTAAACTGACCTCGCATATTACTCGCACCATCATAACATTGTCCATGTAATCTTGATATGCTTAAATTGTGTTTAGAGAACAATGTTTCGATTCTCATCTTTAGTGACAAAATAGTCGTATCCATGTCATGCATAATGTTCAATAGACGCTCAACAACACATCCTCTTTTATTTACATAACGTAAGATAATTGTCATATGTTCTTTGTTGGATCCATCACGAGCTTCATCAAAATATAAAAAAAAAATGCATATCCAAGATCACTAATTAGTTTGTTGATGGTTTCAACTGCAAATGCATTGATTATATCTCTTTGGATACTAGGAGCAATCAATTTATCATGTCCGGGAGCATTCTCCAATGCTACTAATTATCTATATTCTTCATTTTGCTCAGTTGTATAGTGTAAAAGTTCAAGAAAGTTTCCCCGATTCATTGAATAATCAGACTCATCATGGCCATGAAAAGACAATCCTTGCCGAAGAAGAAGACGACTAGCATAAATTGATCATTTCAACCGAATATGATAATTTTCTCGCTCTTGGTCAAATATTTTATTAATAATTGTATTCACATGTTTTTAGTTCATCAAAGCTCGACAATCTTTCAAAGCTTGATTATGATAGCTGTTAGGACCTCCAATATGATATTTAAAATTTTCAAGTCTCTTCCAATTGCGAAACTCATCAAGAACAAAAGAATCATCGCCACTTTGCTCACCTTTATCTGGTTTGAAAAGATAACAACATAAACAATGTGCAACATCATTCTCAACACTATATTCCAACCAATAAGGATATTTGTCAAACGAAGAACGTTGGAAACTCCGTTCATGATCACCAGATTTTGATTTGGGAAACTTATGGTTGCGAGGTTGACAAAGACCCTTTTGTTGATAAAACATTATGACTTGGTCTCGAACATTAGGATGATAAAATGTAATTCTTGGTCGAAATCCGGGATCAAAAGGAAGATTTTCCAAGTCAACTTCGAAGCAATTTTTCTTTGAAGAATGTTGGTTTTCATTATCGTTAACACTCGAAGAAAGTTGAAATGTCTCAGAAATTGACTTTCTTTTAAAATATTTTCCCATATCTAAATACAAAGAAATAAAATTATATTAATACATATTGTTGGATCAGGCCTTTGACCATCTCATCTGAAAACCAATTGGTGTTCAGTGAGAGAAGTCAAAGTCTTTTATGGCATTCGACATCGCACCCCACAAGGCATGTTCTAAGAGTCGTCAAAGTGAGTAAAGTGGCATTGTTGACCCCCAACAATCCCTCCCTCAACATGACACCCCCGCGACTCGAACCCATGACCTTGGCTCTGATACCACTTGATGGATCAGGCCTTTGACCATCTCATCTGAAAACCAATTGGTGTCCAATGAGGGAAGTCAAAGTCTTTTATGGCATTCGACATCGCACCCCGCAAGACATGTTCTAAGAGCCATTCAAGTGAACAGAGCGACATTGTTCACCCCCAACACAAATAAATAAATTAACTCAATAATTGAATTCTATAAAAACCATTGAAATTCTAGGGCTGGTTTGTTTAGTTTTTTTAATAGCATTCTCAATAGCATTTTCAATAGTATTTGTTAAATAGTGGTATTGTAGTATTTAATGGAATATATTTTTAATATGAAAATGTGTTTGGTAAAATTTTTTAAAAATGTTTTTTAGTAAAATATTGGAAATATTTATATTATTTGTTAACCCAACATTTATTAAATTAGCTAAAATAACCCATAATAAAAGTTTAAAAAATGACGAATGTACCCCCATTATAAGAGGCTGTCGGCGGCCACTGCTGATCGCCGATGGCTGGCCATGTCACGGCGCACGGCTAGCCAGATCTGGTCGACCGTGTCTCGGTAAGGCTATTTATGGCCATGGATCACATATCATGGTAGGAAACGGCCAAATCTGGCTGGAAATGCCCACACTAAATCTTGCCGTTTTCGGCCAAATCTGGCATATTTGGCCTTTTTCTAGGCAGAGAGATCTGGTCGAAAAGGTCATAATGGCACACTTCCGACAGGCCTCGCGATTTTATGTAGCCGGTCGGCGGTGGCCGACTATAAACTTTTGGATATGGGTGTCTTTGTTAGTTTTTACAGTTTAATGTTTTTGGAATAAAATTAAAAAATAATGTTTTAATTTGAATTTTAAAAAATATTTAGAATTGGAGGGAATTTGGATAGTATTTGTGAAATATTAAAACAAACGTGTATTTAATATTTGTTGAAATATGATAGTGAATAGAATAGAAATGCAATATTTAAACAAAGGGTACCCTAAATTTTCCAACTATTCTTTATTTTTTCCATAATATTCATGTAAATAATTTATTTGTCTTAACTCTTAAATAATCAATCACATTGTTATCCTCTCTATTTGTTTTCAATCATCAACTTAAACAATATATAAAAATAAAAGCCTCATTGATTTTATTTATATTTCAATTTCTATTATCTATCTTCTATATATTATTTTTCTTCCAAATTTTGGAACCACAAAACAATCATTTACCTATAACAAAATATTGAAATCTAAAAACTTTCCCTTTTTCCCTAAAAATTTTCTCAATAAAAAATTCAATACTAATACACACAAATGAAAGAAAAAACATTATATACACACAAAAAAAGTACTAAATAGTAAATAATAAATACTAACCAAAGAAAAAATAACTATGAAATTTTATGAAGTCTGAATTTTAAAGGATTAGGAAATAGGAACAGCAGCATCCAACAGAGGAATTGAGGTGAGGAAGACATGACTCTGGTCTGTGAGGGATGAGGGTTTGCAAATTTCAATTGCAGAGAAAGGTTACTTAAAAAATTGGAGAGTGGACCAAGCTTTTTGGTTAAAAAATTTGGAGAAGCTTTTTAGTAAAAAAATTAGAGAGCGGGCCAAGCTTTTTAGTTAACAAAATTGAAGAATGGGCCAGATTTTTAGGTAAAATGGGAGAGTGTGTCAGATTTTTTATTATTTAAAAATAAAAAATTTAGTTGGGCCAAATTCATACGAAAGATTATATTAATATTATTTTTTTAAATTTGAGAATAGGTCATGACCCACCCTTAAAACACCCTGCATTTACCCCTGTCCGTAACGATTGATTGTTACGTTAGTATTAATCATGGTAAGTCGTAACGATAGATTGTTATGTTAGTTTCTCGAAAATTAATTGAGATATACGTAAGTGGATCTGACATTTTGGTTATCAAAAATAAAAAAAAGATTAAGTTTCAAGGATGGACAAAAAAAGATTTAGTTCTAACTCTTTTGTTTCCTGGGTGATTGGAATGGAGAGGGTACAACTTGTAAACATTTATAATTTCAACCCAACCGTGTAGAATCTCTAACACAAATAGAAAAGCTTGCAATTTGCATATTGAATTAGGCCATCGATCATCGATGAGAGAACAATTGCGTCTTTAAAAGTTCTTGTAGGCAGGCTGCTAATTCAAAACCATTAAAGCAAGAATCATATATTGGGTTTCATAAATCTGGACTCCCCAATAAATGCGGATCAAACCAACATATTATTTGGGCCGTCTCAAATAGTTGGAGTTCTGCATAAACTTTGCTTGTTTCTTCGTGTAAAAACGAGAGAAAAAGCTAGAGTTTCATTCATAAAGAAGAAGCTCATGTTCTTTTGTCACAACCTTTCCTTGGATGCTTATGTTCTAGTGACTTTTCCTGTGAGATTGGTGCCCACTTGGACTCAGATTCTTTGTATGAGGTGGACTTGGAGAGTGGGATTTTGTTTGTGAAGCTTATTTTGGGTGATAACCCTGTGAGATTGTAGGATTTGCCACCAGTTTTAGGCCTCCCATTGAGTTGAGGCGTTGGGTTGTTCTTGTAATGGTGATTTGGGTTCTATTCACAAAAAATGAAACAGAGCCTGGCCCTGTTTCCTTGTTTGGGTCCAATAACTCAACCCAACCCACGATGGAAGCTCCCAAGAAATTGGAGCAAGATATAATAATAATATTTAACGAACTTTTTTTTATTAAAAAAGAAATTGAATGTACAATTAGTAGAGTACAGTCCGTGCAGTGAGAATGAGATGAGATGAGATGAGATGAGCTGTCTCAATAATATACATCCAAGCTTCGCAGTGTGTTTCTTTCTTCCTCTTATAATTAGTCCGATTCATGTTTACTCAGATCCAACACAATTTTGCAGAAAATGTTAAAGCGTGTTGACAGAATTAGCCCACTCAACGTGGCTGCCAAAGCCTCTTGCCGGCTCAACCACAACATAAAGAATATCATAAATAACAGGATAAGATTGAGAGCTGTTATTTAATATCTGAATATCTCTGATTTAAGTGAAAAATTGTGACAAAGATAAATTAACTATTTAAAATTAAAAAAATAGTTATGTAACATCGCACGTTAAAAGTGCATTGGTGAAAGTTTTAAATTTATAAGAGAGGAGTCTCTCCACTATAACAAGTGGTATCAGAGCTAAACCGTGACATGTTACCTCTATTTTTTTAATTTATTGAATTTTTTAATTAATTATTATATTATTCATAATTTAATTATATAAAATAAAAAAAAAGAACAGTACAGGTAGCCTAATATGGAAACTGAAGTGCTGTGCTGGGCTGGCCCCGAAGGATAATGACGATGACATTTTTCAAGATGATTCATATAACTAACTTCTATGACTTACACGTGTTATATCCTTAACACATATCACTTTTTACTTCTCTGTCAGACAACCCATTGTTCACGCTCCCTAAGGCCACTGAATACCACTCTCTCATCCATGATATTCAAATTAATCCCTTTTTAACTTGTTTGACGTATAAAATTCGGAAGAATAGTACTGTATTATTGAATTCAATATTCAATTGGTTTAAATATAATTTTTTTAAATTTAGTTTTATTTATTAATCCGCTTTACAAAATTATATATTCTAATAATATATTTTATCATCTTGATTAGAAAAATAAATTACCAAAAAAAATATAAAATGCAAAATATATGTGTTAATTATAAATTTATAATTATTAGTAACGTATTGAAACGATCTAGAGAGTATTTAAAATCAAAATAAAGTTAATTACACACAAATAATAAGATAATAAGGAGAAAGAATACTCGAGTTTTATTCTAATTCACTCAAAATTGGACTACGTCCAATATAGTTAATATTGTTATAATATTTTCCCAACTCTCTGTTACAATAAATATATTTACTATAAATTATGATATCACTCATACAAAATAATAATTGTTATATTAATCATATGTCCAACAAAACTTCATGTGTTTCGTCTTTTGTAGACAAATTATTTATTATTTAAGTGGTCGTCAATTCCATTACTTATAAAATTATGAGTAATATTATATTTATATCACATCCTTACATCATTCTCTTACATCGTACTCACATTTAGTTAAAAAAAATAATTTTTTTGAAAAATAATATTTTAATTGAATGTGAGTGTGATGTAAGAGAATGATGTAAGGAAATAATGTAAATATAGTATTATTGTAAAATTATATATATGTTTGTGTTATATAATTATAAATTTATGTAAATGAATTGCTGGAAATTATGGGAAGTGGATAGACGCGCCAGAAGAAAGCGTGGAAAGGAAATGGTGATCTCTAATAGGTGCGAGAGATGCGGGTCTGAAAATGATGGCTTGAGACTTGAGAGATAAAAATGGGAAGACACAGGCGGGGAGATTTTAGCGGTTCTCCTTTCTAACAGGATTTTAATTCACGCGCGCCACGTGTGATTTATTTTAATTTTATTTTTAAGAAAATTACAAACACGATGATGACATTGACCTTAATCACAGACAGACAATAGATAGATAGATAGATAGATTGGAAGAAGAAGAAACACGTAAATTTATTAATAATTTTTTTTCTTTTATTATTATTAATTCAAGAGAAGAGCCAAAGAGAGTGGCCGTTTCAACGGCCACCTCCATCCCAAAATTCTTGTTGGTCTTCAACTTGAACCATTTCCTTTTCCTTCGATTCCAAACCCCCATTTATTTTCTTAATTTCTCTCCATTTTCTCGGGAAAATAAGAGCCCCAATTTTTTTTTTGAAAAAAAAACATAAATTATATTACATTCTTTAGCCTGCATCACCATCGTTGTGTTGCTCTTTTAATTTCCATAATCATTCAAAAACGGTGCGTGTTGTTTGCAGGCCATAAGGTAATACCAGCAAGATCTTTTATTTATACGTTTTTTTTTTTGTTGTTCCAAGTTTTTTCAATTTGTAACGTTAAATTTGTATACTTTTTTTTTTTTTTTGGATTTTTAAAGATGCAACACAATATATTTACAACAATGCGTAGTTTAAAACTCATAGATGGTTGTAAAGGGACCCAGGTGTTCGCCATCAATCCCACCAGCAGCAGCGGCGCTGGTGGTGGTGGTGGTGGTGGTGGTGGTGGTGGTGTAGGGGATAAGTTACTGCATCACCTTCAGGACCATTTGAGAGTTAATTCAATTCGATCAAAATCGAGTCGAACTTATCAAGCTCCAAAACGGATTCCAAGTATTGTAACAGAGGCAGCTCTTCCGTATGGATTACCTATTACAGATCTTGTTGAGCCCCAGATTGAATCTTGTCTCAAATCCGTTGATTTTGTTGAGACATTTGCTGATTTGTATCGTAGGATTGAGAGTTGTCCCCAGTTTGAGAAAACAGGCGTGTATTTAGAACAATGTGCTACATTCAAAGGATTGTCTGATCCCGAATTGTTTCGGAGAAGTCTCCGATCGGCCAGGCAGCATGCCGTTGATGTGCACACAAAGATAGTTTTGGCTGCGTGGTTGAGGTATGAGAGGAGAGAAGATGAACTTATTGGCACAACTTCAATGGATTGTTGTGGAAGAAATCTTGAATGTCCTAATGCTAGTTTGGTGTCCGGATATGATCCTGAGTCGATTTATGATCCTTGTTTATGCACGAGAGCGCCCAGAGGAGAGTTTGATGATGATATTTTTATGAGGGGTGACGAGTGTTCAACTTCTGATGAAGATGGGGATATGTCGTTTTGTATTGGAAATGAAGAGATTAGGTGTGTGCGCTACAATTTTGCCTCATTATCGAGACCATTTAAGACAATGTTGTATGGTGGGTTTATCGAGTCAAGAAGGGAGAAGATAAATTTTTCACAGAATGGGTTTTCAGTGGAGGCAGTGAGGGCTGCTGAGATATTTAGCAGGACAAAAAGGTTAGATTTTTTGGATCCACATATTGTTTTGGAGCTCCTTTCTTTTGCTAACAGGTTTTGTTGTAATGAGATGAAGTCAGCTTGTGATTCTTATTTATCATCTCTGGTTTACAACATGGAGGATGCTGTGTTGTTGATTGAATATGGATTGGAGGAGACTGCCTATCTTCTTGTGGGTGCTTGCTTGCAGGTGCTTTTAAGAGAGCTCCCTAGTTCAATGCACAATCCTAGTGCAATGAAAATCTTTTCTAGTGCAGAGGTGAGGGAAAAATTGGCTGTGGTTGGGCATGCTTCATTTCTGTTGTATTATTTCTTAAGCCAGATTGCTATAGAGGAAGACATGAAATCAAACACAACCGTGATGCTTTTGGAGAGACTAGGGGAGTGTGCGACTGAAAGTTGGCAGAAACAACTTGCATTTCATCAGTTAGGTGTTGTGATGCTTGAAAGGAATGAGTATAAAGATGCGCAAAACTGGTTCAAGGCTGCTGTTGAGGCTGGTCATATTTATTCTACAGTGGGTGTTGCAAGGACAAAGTTCAAGCGTGGGCACAAGTATTCAGCATATAAGCTAATGAACTCGCTCATTTCTGATTATAATCCTGTTGGGTGGATGTATCAAGAACGTTCTCTGTATTGTATTGGGAAAGAGAAGATGATGGATTTATGCACTGCAACTGTATTGGATCCAACTCTTTCTTATCCATACAAGTATCGGGCTGTTTTGTTGGTGGAGGAAAAGAAGTTCCAGGAAGCCATCTCAGAAATCAATAGAATAATTGGTTTTAAGGTCTCTCCTGACTGCCTTGAATTGCGAGCTTGGATTTCTATTGCCCTCAAGGATTATGAAGGAGCTCTTAGAGATGTCCGGGCACTTTTGACGTTGGACCCAACTTACATGATGTTTTACAGGCAACTGCATTGTGACAACGTGGTAAACACTTTACAACCACTTGTTCAGCAGTGGAGTCAGGCTGATTGCTGGATGCAGCTGTATGATCGATGGTCCTCTGTTGATGATATTGGTTGCTTGGCTGTTGTACATCATATGTTGGCAAATGATCCTGGGAAGAGCCTTCTATGGTTTAGGCAGTCTCTCCTTCTTTTCCGGTAAGTATGAAATTTATTTATTACTTCAACTATGAATACTGTAAATACTTCAATCGACTGAATGCTTTCTACTACTGTCCTTGTCTAGCATTTAAACTACTTTGAGCTGCACTAAAATTATACCATTCATAGTTTAATTGTGCATACAATTGCTTTGTAGGCTACATGTTTTTGTGTTTGAGTTTTATGAGTTAGCATTTGTTAAAGATAAAGAATAGCTCTTGCCTCAACATATTGCCTGTGATGAATGATTGAAATCTAAGTGTCTTACCTGAATTTTATTACTCTCCTTTCGTGCTTCATTTTTTACCTGAATTTTATTGCCCCACTTTCCTGCTTCATTTTTTCTTAAAATGTTTTTGATAGTTATGATTGAATATTGATTAGGACTTCAATTTCAGTTAGAAATGTTTGTCGTGTCTTGCTGCATGCTGTTTTTAATTGCATTTGGTCTTGAAACTTGATAGCCTCTGACTCTGTTTCTTGGTCTTTCTTTTCAAAATTTGAAGTGCTAATCATTTGATATCCTTTCAGTCTCGTGTACAAAAGAAATATATTTTTTCTTCATGAACTTTTCCTCAGTATTAATATATTTTCCAACTGTCTCCTGTTGTACTTGGATGTTTCAGGCTAAATTTTCAGAAGTCTGCCATGCATAGTCTACGGTTGGCTAGAAATCATTCCACATCTGAGTCTGAGAGGCTTGTTTATGAAGGATGGCTATTGTATGACAGTGGTCATCGTGAAGAAGCACTAGCTAAGGCTGAGGAATCTATTGCGATTCAGAGATCATTTGAAGCATTTTTCCTTAAAGCCTATGCGTTATCAAATTCAAGCACAGATACTGAATCTTTAATATATGTGACTCAACTTTATGAGGAAGCTCTAAGGTGTCCTTCAGATGGCCTTCGAAAAGGACAAGTATGTATTTGGAGCAATTCTTTTATCTTGGTCTACACTGCAGCCTTATATATGTAGGTTTCTTATGTTTGGTGATTTTCCCATTTTGCAGGCATTGTATAATTTAGGTAATGTCTATATAGACTGTGAAAAGCTGGATCTTGCTACCGATTGCTTCATGAATGCAATCAACATCAAGCATACTCGAGCTCATGAGGGTCTTGCAAAAGTACACTATATGAAAAATCAACGCAAAGCTGCATATGATGAGATGACAAAGCTGATAGAGAAGGCCCTGAAAAAAGCTACAGGTTATGAGAAGCGTGCAGAATACTGTGATCCTGATGCGGCAAAGAGTGATCTTAGTATGGCAACACAACTTGATCCGACGAGGACATTCCCATACAGATACAGGGCAGCAGGTAAATTCCGTTACTGCAGTTATTGATCCTTTTTTTTAGATTGAAACTCATTGTCAACTGCACAGTTTTTGTTGTAGAAATGCAAAAAAGCTGTTGCAACCATGGTTCCTTTGCAAATAAATTTTATTATAGTAATGCTTTTCATTTGGAAGATGTAGACCATAAACATTAGGTCATTTTGTGGGATGAGTTTATCAAGTGATCCAACCTTGGAGAATTTTCTTTTCCCCTATTTTTACTGCATATTTTAGCAATAGAGGTTTGACTACTAATTACATCGATTCAGCTACTGGATCACTTGGTATGCAATGTCTTTCCTCATTTAAATATAATATGATTTTGTAATGTGGTTTGAAACTCTTGAACTTGTTTAGTATACGTTTATATGGCTATAAAATTTGGACAAACTAACATAATAATGCATGCCTTTTCAGTTCTAATGGATGACCACAAAGAAGCTGAAGCAATGACAGAGCTTTCAAAGATCATAGTATTCAAGCCAGATCTGCTGTTGCTGCTACTTCAGCGAGCTTCATTTTATGACTCAATGGGCGATTTTATCTCCACCAAAAGAGACTGCGAAGCAGCCCTCTGTCTTGATCCCAGCCGTGACCTTGCTCTTGAACTCTATAATAAAGCACAGGAGAGGCCTGATGAACAACAAAAGTGAAAGTTTAAAGTTCATGTTGGTCTTATTTCTTCATCATCTTTAAATGGGCAATTTATTTGTTGCCAACTCCTTTCTTTTTTTCCCTTTTTTTTTCTCTTTTTCCATTACACGGCCAATGCTAGTCTGAGCAAATTATTTTTTGGATTTTGTCTCTAGTACATTCTACTGCAAAATTGCTGGTCTTTGAGAGAGTAGGCACAGTTTGGATTTAAGAGAGAAAAAAAAACACCATAGAAGGAAGAAATGAAAGTTAGAGGAGCAAGAACGTGTAAATATGTTTTTATGGGATATGGATTTGATCTATTGATAATTTAAGTATTGGTGCCATTACAATTGCCCCTTATAAAACTCCAAAATTGTGGTCAAAGAAACAATGTAAACGAAAAATGGCAGCTTGTGGTGAAGTTTGTCTAATTTAGAGGTTTACCAATGTATTTGTTTTTGTTTTTTTTTTTCGGGTACATAACAATGTATTGCAACTTTTGTCATGCTGTTTCGTTGTATTGTTCACAAGCTCTGATATTTTCCCTTTAACAGAGAGAGATAGAGCTTTGTTCTAACAACTACTTGTGATAAAGACCAGTTCATACCCATCTCAACATCTTCCTCTTTTTTTTTTTGCACTTATTCTCAGTTATTTTTCCAACTTTCTCCCCTCCCTAAGAAAAGGGTAATTGTAGGAATAGTAAGGAAAAGAAATGGCAGAAAAAATTATACAAGAAATGGGAAGAAAATTGGGAGTGAAGTCGGAGGAAAACATTCAATCAAACAACCATTTAAAAGGCTTAAACATCTCGAAAGAAAAAGCTAAAGCTTGACGCCTCATCTGGTGACTGGTGAGCATTGAGAAACGTTGAGTTAAGCCAGGTGGTGGCCATTATTCAAGCCCATATGAAAGTGTACTTTTCTCCTCTCACTCACGTTTGTCCATTTTAAAGTAGAAATTTTAGTATTAATGAACAACACGAGAAACCCAATTGTTTCAACTGTTTTTTAATTTCTTTTATAATCTCATTCAACCACTCTGGTCCAATTTCCTCAATCATTCATTTGAATCTCAAGTGCTATACTCCATTTTTCTAACTATCTTTCTATACCTCTATGGAAGAAGAAAGGGCAAAGTCTCTGGATCAAATGAAACGCCCCAGAATGCTAGACTTCAATGCTCCACTCTTATCAATCAGGCGCCCAAGCGGCTGCACAATTAATTCACAACCCAAGTTCCAAGACACAGGTCACAGTATTCCATTTTGTTGGGAACAAGCTCCAGGTAGGCCTAAGGACTCTCAAAAAAGTCCTGAACGTGACACCCCTCGTCTCAGATTGCCACCAGGCAGATTGCATCCTGACAAACAAGTCTCTTCTAATGAAGATTTACATGATCTTCATCAGGATGATAGTTGTGATGGTGATTTTGACGATGATTATGATGACGTTTTCTCCAATCCCATGGACGTTTTGTCACTAACAGAGGCCATGGACATTGTTGAAAAAGCTGAACAAAATCACGGATTAGATGGGTTCAATTTAGAGCACAATGATAGCATTTCACCAAGCTACATTATCGAGCGGTTTCTTCCGGATGCTACTGCGTTGGCGGCATCATCTGTAATAAATGTTTCGAGAAACCTAAGCAAAAAACTTCCGTATGTGTGTAACAATCCAGAGGCGTGTGTTTCAGAGGCGGTGAGAAGATCTTATTCTCTACCAAAGGGTTGTGGCCTGGAAATGTTTCTGCCATGGCGGATGAAGCACAGAATTTGCGGTGTAAAAAGCCCAGTTAGGCAAGTTTGTTCTGCAAATGTTCAAGTGAAACCTCAAAGTAGCGCCAAAAACAAACGTAGCATAGTTAGGCCTTTTGGTTTTGGAGATCATGTAAAGAAACATACTGGATGTATATCTTATAGCACATGAATTTGTAATCACAAATTTTCACCAGATCCCATATAGCATTTTGCTTTATTTTTATTTTATTTTAATTTATTATCTTTTTAATTCGGTTTTTTTATGTAGCAGAGAATGAATTAATTATGATATATGTTTGTTTAATACTGTTTAAATATATGACAGTCTTCAATAAAAAAAAAAAAATACGATGCTTTTATAAGAAATTAAAGAATTTCTTGAGAATTGTCAGAATTTACCGGATGTAATATATCATAGGTTTGAAAAGCTTTTTATTTATTTATTTTTTTTAATTAAAGTATTTGGATCAGTTTATGCGCACCACGTCACAATCTCCCACTTAAATTGCGGATACTCAGATGATGAATCAAATCTGAGATCTTACGTATATCCACATAATCCCTAATTTGTTATAATCATTTGGACTACCCATGAATGAGTTTGTTTGAAAAGCCCTAGATACTTTCGAAGTAAATAATGTATAAGAATTGGACTCGACAAGAAATTGAGCAAAAAACTCGAAAATTAGCCAATTTCTTGTGCATACCAATTGAAATATTTAAAAAAACAAAAGAATTGGAGAATAAATTACTTTCCTAAGAGGAGGAAAACCCTAGAATCCTTTTTTCCTATAGCATAATTTACTTGATTAATGTATCTAAATTGGCAATAAATATGCAATAATACTATACGTACCAATAGTTATACTTATTCCAAATTTTTTTATTAAGTGGTGTATAATTCTATGCGGTGAGGAGATGTAAATGAAAAGATTATTGGGTGAATGATAGGCCCAAACAGAATCAATACATTAGAGTCCCAAAAAGATTGGGCCCATAATTTCAAACCTTGAAAGCCCAGTCTCGAAGGTTAAAATTTTATAAATATCCTAGACTTAGCACACGCTTTGTACTTGGCACGTGGGAAATTTCAAATTTCTAGGGTTTTGAGGTCGGTGATCTCGGGCAGCCAGAACCCCTGCCCCTGCCCGTTGGTTTTGTTTTCTTTTTAACAAATGAGTCCCCGGTCTCTCTTCCTCCCGCTTCTTCTAAACATTCGAAATAATTTTGTATTATAAATATCTCTCAAATTCACGCTTTTAGCCCCTTCATAACTATTCAAAAATACTCTTTCAGATACGCTGATATCCGTTTCTCTCTCACTTTAACTTCAAAGAGATCGAGAACAGAGAGAGAGCGGAAGAAACCCTAACTTGGTTTCAGTGGTGGCTTTAAACTCTTGTTTGGTTTGATTATTATTACCGATTTCAGGTATTTTACCACACTCTTTTGTTTCTATGATTAGATCTGTGGATTTTTGTTTTGTTTTTGTTTGTTGTTTTATCGTGTCAGGTTTTTATGTTTTGATGAGTCATGGGAGTTTTGTTTTGATTAGGGTTTCGTGTGTTTAAATCCCTGGATCTTACTTGTACGATATTTGTTCATCTTTACGCTGTTTAGTTCGTCATTTTATTTGATTTGTTGCTTGGTTTCTTTCTTTGAGGATGTATAATATGGGATTATTGTCTTATATTACTGGAAATTTATGATTATTTGAATATTATGATATTGATGATGATGATAATTGAATGAAGGGGGTCGGAATCGATGTTGTTTAGAATTTTTGTTTTATTGGTGATATTGGAATGGGGTTTAAATAGTTATTTTTGTGTAATTTTATCAGTTGGTGAGTTACTGTTGAAGTAGTGTGGCGAAAAGTGTTTCTATGCATAATTTTGATTGATGAATGCTTAAAATTTTACTATTTAAATCACCATATTCATAGTGATAAGGAAGTGGTTTTTTGTGGAGATTTTATAATTTTTAAATGTCTACCTTATGTTTTTTAAGTGTAAGATTTGATTGTTTTTCATGTTCATTGTTAATTTATTGTAATGTTATTTGCAGTGGTTGTGCTGGAAAATGGCGATGGAGATCACTCAGTTTCTACTGGCTGCTCAATCAGCAGATGCAAATATCCGTAATGAGGCAGAGAATAATCTGAGGCAGCTCCAACAGCAAAATCTGCCAGTGTTTTTGTTTTCTTTGTCATTTGAGCTTGCCAACAATGAGAAACCTACTGAATCCCGTAGATTGGCTGGTATTGTGCTTAAGAATTCCTTAGATGCAAAAGATGCTGGTACAAAGGAAGCTCTTGTTAAACAATGGATGGTGATTGACATTTCCTGTAAGTCCCAAATCAAAGATTTGGTTCTAAGGACTGTTGCCTCACCTGTTCCAGAGGCGAGACACACATCTGCTCAAGTGATTGCGAAAATTGCTTCAATTGAGATTCCACAAAAGCAGTGGCCTGAACTTATTCAATCATTGCTTACCAATATGACCCAACAAGATAGTCCTGCATCACTGAAACAGGCAACCCTGGAAACTCTTGGATATGTTTGTGAAGAGATATCCCATGAGGATCTTGTGCAAGAAGAAGTGAATGCTGTTCTCACAGCTGTTGTCCAAGGCATGAACCTTGCTGAGCATAGTGTTGAAGTCCGCCTTGCAGCAACTAAGGCTTTATATAATGCACTGGATTTTGCTCAGACCAACTTTCAAAATGAGATGGAGCGGAATTACATCATGAAGATGGTGTGTGAGACAGCGAAGTCGAAAGAGACTGAGATTAGACAGGCTGCTTTTGAGTGTCTTGTTTCAATAGCATCGACATACTATGATGTGCTTGAACCTTACATGCAGACCCTCTTTGAGCTAACGTCAAATGCAGTGAAAGGAGATGAGGAGGCTGTTGCCCTCCAAGCAATTGAGTTTTGGAGCTCCATATGTGATGAGGAGATAGAGCTTCAAGAGTTTGAGAATCCAGAAACTGGGGATTCCAGTTCTACCCATTCCCATTTCATAGAGAAGGCTCGGTCTTCTCTGGTTCCTATGTTGCTTGAAACTTTGCTGAAGCAGGAAGAGGATCAGGACCAGGATGATAGCATCTGGAATATCTCCATGGCTGGTGGGACATGTCTAGGTCTTGTTTCTAGAACTGTTGGGGATGAGATTGTGCCTCTTGTAATGCCTTTTGTGGAGGGTAACATAATGAAGCCAGATTGGCGTTGTCGTGAAGCTGCTACATATGCTTTTGGTTCAATACTTGAAGGTCCTACCATTGAGAAGCTTGCTCCGCTAGTGCAGACAGGTTTGGAGTTTTTGCTAAATGCAATGAGGGATGAGAACAATCAAGTGAAGGACACAACTGCTTGGACTCTTAGTCGAATTTTTGAGTTGCTGCACTGTCCGGCTAGTGGTTTTTCAGTGATTTCCCCTGATAACCTCCAACGAGTTTTGACAGTACTATTGGAGAGCATTAAAGATGCTTCTAATGTGGCTGAGAAGGTTTGTGGAGCAATCTATTATCTTGCCCAGGGGTATGAAGATGCTGGATCAAGCTCTTCTCTTCTTTCACCGTACCTAACAACCATTATTGCTGAACTTCTGAGGACTGCTGATCGTACAGATGGAGGTGACTCAAAACTAAGGTCTTCTGCATATGAAACATTGAATGAAGTTGTTAGATGTTGTAATATCTCAGAAACATCTCAGATCATTGCAGAGCTGCTCCCTGCCATCATGAGTAGGTTAGATCAGACTTTGCAGCTTCATATCATATCGTCAGATGATAGAGAAAGGCAAGGAGATTTACAAGCATCTCTCTGCGGTGTTCTTCAGGTTATTATCCAGAAATTCAGCAGTACTGATGACACCAAATCTATTATACTCCAGGCTGCAGACCAAATTATGGTTTTGTTCCTTAGGGTGTTTGCTTGCCGTAGTTCTACAGTACATGAGGAAGCAATGCTTGCAATTGGTGCCCTGGCTTATGCCACTGGACCAGAATTTGCAAAATATATGCGTGACTTTTACCAGTATTTGCAAATGGGATTGCAGAACTCCGAGGAATACCAGGTTTGTTCTATCACAGTTGGGGTAGTTGGTGACATCAGCCGTGCCTTGGATGATAAGGTCTTGCCATATTGTGATGGAATCATGTCTCTTCTATTGAATGATCTCTCTAGTAGTCAACTCCACAGGTCTGTGAAGCCTCCCATACTTTCTTGCTTTGGGGACATTGCTCTTGCAATAGGAGAGCACTTCGAGAAATATGTTCCCTCTACACTTCAAATGATGCAGGATGCGGCTAAGGCCTGTGCCCAATTGGACATCAACGATGAGGAGATGGTGGATTATGGGAACCAGCTCAGGCGTAGTATATTTGAAGCGTACTCTGGTATTTTGCAAGGATTCAAGAATGCGAAGCCTGAGGTGATGCTGCCATATGCTCAACATCTCTTGCAGTTTATAGAAGTAGTATTCAGAGACAGACAGAGGTATCATCCCTTTTACAGTCATGCTTCCCTATCTGTTTCTTCTGATGCTGGTTATTTGTTTGATTTCTTTCCTGTCTTATGGTCCTCATGTCTGCTGCCTTTTTTATGTTTTGCAGGGATGAGAGTGTTACTAAAGCTGCAGTTGCAGTGATGGGGGATCTTGCAGATGCACTTGGTCCAAACACAAAGATACTATTTAATGACTCTGCATTCTTTCGTGACTTTCTTGGTGAGTGCCTTCAATCTGAGGATGAACAGATCAAGGAAACTGCTGGTTGGACCGAGGGGATGATTGGACGTGTTATGGTTTCATGATCTCATGAAACCTGTCTATGGTAATAATTAAATCTTCTTTTCCTTCTTGTTAATGCTGTTCTCTTTTCATAGTTTTCCCATCAAGGTTAAGATTCTTAAGAACGTTAGGAAACTCAAAATTTGGTAAATTCATCAGGTCATGTATCATCCTTTCTTTTGTTCGGCTGTTGGTCTACTTGTTGAACTCTTTTAGTTTAATGCATCCACTAATCGGTGGTTTATTGAGTCATATTTGATGTTATTTTCAACCTTTAGTGCTCTTGTTCACTTGTATTAGCTTGACTGCTTGAATTTTGGACAGTCATAGAAAATCAAATGGTTGGGAAGACCACTGAATTTTTAAAATTTTATTTCATGTTCCTGTTTCTGGAGAATTTGTTTGATCTAGGATTGTTTCACCGCTTCAATTTACCCTTTTTCTCCAGAGCAAGTGAATTATCAGTTTTCTGTGAATAGGAACATTCAATAAATTTAGGAATACTGGCTGGAAGAAAATTAAAATAGTTGATGTTGAATGTAAATTTCTTAATGAACAAATAGTTATAGGCTGCAATTATCTCTTAAAACAATGTCAATATCCAGTCTCTATCAGCATACAGATTCTACAACAAATTGGAAAAAGGAAAAAAGTTTTGAGACCGACTAGTCGACTACTATCTACCATTTTCCATTGAACTGGAAGAGAAGCACACATTCGAAGATGAAGCATGTGACAATTTGAACGTATCAGAAGAAATCACGTCCAAAAATCTGGAGTTTAATTCATATCCTTGTTGAGAACCAATCGAGCTCCAATCATAGTTTGAAGGAAGTAGCTCATCCCCGCTTAGATACCGCATAACTTGTCTCATGGTAGGTCTCAATTCTTGTTTCTGATGAGAGCAAATGAGCCCCAATTTAAGAACAAGTTCCATCTCTTCAACTGCGTAATCTGATTTCAACAACGGATCCACAGCATCAAGAATTCTACCAAGCTGTTGGCATTCCCACACCCATTCCATCAAGAGGAATGTGCCTGAACCAATAGGCCTCTGACCAGTAGCCACTTCAAGAAGTAAAATCCCATATGCATACACATCAGAACTCGCAGAGGCATTACCTGTGCGAGTCAATTCAGGCGCAATGTACCCAATTGTGCCCACAACATTTGTGGTGTGTGATATTCCTCCGTGATCATATAGTCTGGCAAGACCGAAGTCCCCTAACCGAGCATTCATTGCAGCATCGATTAGCACATTGCTAGGCTTCACATCGCGATGAATCACCACTTGTTCCCATTCTTCGTGTAGATATAACAGCCCTGCCGCAACGCCTTTAACTATGTTGTATCTTTGTTCCCATTTCAACACAATGCCGTTCTTTGGTTTAAAGAGAAGTGAATGAAGGCTTCCGTTTGAAATATACTCGTAAACTAGAAGGAGATCATTCTTTTGCTTGCACCAACCTTGGAGATTAACCAAATTCTTGTGCCTTAAACGTCCCAAGCTTTCGATTTCAGCTGCAAATTCCCTCATTCCTTGAAGTGAATTACGAGCAATCTTCTTAACAGCTACTTCACTTCCATTAGTTGGTAACACACCTTTGTAAACTGCACCAAATCCGCCAACTCCAATCACCTCACTGTCTCTAAAACCCTTCGTTGCTTCATAAAGATCCTTGTATCTGAACCTGTGAGGACAATCTATTTCCCAATCTTCAAGAATCTCAGGCGTTGGAGGCCTTCTATAGAACAAAAAGAAAACCAATATCCCCAACAACAAAAGAGTCACAATGCATAAAGAAGAAATAAGAGCAATGGTTTGAGGCCTATACGGGGTTGATTCTTTCTCCTTTGGTGCTCTTGGAAGTGCTGAAACATCAAGGGCTTCTGGCTCTCCGTTTAATGAAAAACTCCATCCTGAGATGTAATGAGAGCTTGATCTATCTCCTGTAGACGCAGAGAATCCGACATACATAGTTTCTTTGATATAGTCAGTCAGGTTAAAACCCGAGTGATTTATGAGAGGCTTCACAGGTTTTGGCTTCCCTGCATAACATATAGTTACATTCAAAACTTTTTCTTCCCCATCATATTCTATCCAAGCTTGGATAGGCCGATTGCCCTCTAAGTTCACATCATCTTTATTATACGTGTAACCTTGATAATAGGAAGCTGGTTCTGAAATGCTTGAATCCATGCTATTGATGCCGACTCCAACATGGTTTCCATTCTCGTCTGACTCACCCTTAAACCCATTAACCGTGTCAAACTCAACTATAATAACATGGTTTGACGGATCCCGATCAAGAGTTGAGTTCAAAATTCCAAGGTAATGTCCGGAATCTGCCCCCGGAAGTTGCGTAGAGGGAGCCAACAAGAAGGCAAGTCCGAAGCCGCCGCGGCCTGAACTTGCGGGAGCTATTTCAAACACAAAAGTTGTGCTGAAAGAATAAGCATTTTGAGCTGAAGAAGAAGATTTTTTCTCAAACATTTGTATTCGGTTGGCATAGAATGCGTGGCCTATAACATTATTTGATCTGTCAGTGAGTCTGAGTAAACCAGAAGGCGTGATAATGGCACCTCTGTCAATGCGAAGATTAGTTCGACCTTCTCTAAAATTTTGGAAGATGAAACTGGTAGGTTGAGATTGAGCAAGAATCGGGAAGAGTAAGAAAAAAAAGAAACAAAAAAATCCCGCAACTCCCGTCCCCATGGAATTCAGAGAGTTGACCGAACAAAAATTGATTTAACTCGGAACAACCAAGTATACAAAACGATATAAAAGAATAAATAGAGGAAAAGGGTATAAAGCATAAACAAAGAAGGATGATTAAATAAGCAGTTGATTCATGAGAAAGAAGATGAAAGACTTGAAGAAGTCAAAGTCAAGAAGAGAGCAATAAGTTAACATTCCTTCTGGTCTGGCTAGCTCCCGAGTAATGTACTTCGGAAAGTGATAAAATTTAAATGTCAAAAGTCTTGTGAACATGCGGTAGAGAGTGTTCTTTCGAGTTGCCGTGTAAAGAAGAAGGATCTGACATTTATCACAACGCTGAACAAATTGGCCCATTTTTGCAATTTAAACAGGCAAACAAAGCACAATGATTTCGTTTATAAAGTCCATGAAGGACTTTAACTTCATTACTTAAGGACCACTTTTGCAGAGCTTTCAAGTTTCAGAAAAAACAACAGTGAAAGAAATACAATCATCCAACAGGATTAAAGTTTTAATTTATTAAAAGTGAAAGAAAGCAAGTAAGATGATAAAGACATAAAGTAAACAAGAACAAACTCACTTCCAATCAAACATGAAAGCTTCCAACATAATTGGAAGTTAAAAGTCATTCATTATTTTAACTTGAGAATATATATATATATATATAGAGAGAGAGAGAGAGAGAGAGAGTTACAAATTGTTCAGAGTTACAAATTGTTCTGACTTAATTATCTTTAATACAAATGGTATAGAGGTAAAATATATATTACATTAATAATTAATTAACGAAATAGGTCAAATTCAAGGTATAAGAATTGATAAAAGAGGTAGATATAGTTTTAAAAAACTAGTATATATGGATCTATGTAATATTGAGAATATGCAAAAAAATTATCTCAAAAGTCTAAAATTTTGTATTCTCATTAATGTTTTTCTCTCGAAGTAAATTTTATAAGTACATTATATTATAACACAACTCATGCAATCTTCAACCAATTCAATTGATACTCTTCCTTCTTCCTTTGGCAAATCAACCATACCACCCAAAGTTAATAGGAACTCAATTGACCGAAAATATGCATGTTGAGTTGTGCAAAATGAAAGAAGCAAACCTCGATTTGAAGCAAAAAAGATCTTGTGAAATGGGGAGAAGATACTCATGGTCTTAAGGTATCACAAGTAGTGATATATAAGACACTCAAACAATTAGCGACCTCCTTCAAGAAGAAGTATTGTTGAACCCAAACGCAAAATGTTCAAAGATGATTAAGTACCCAGAACAGAGTCTACCCTCTATGAATGGTTTGTATGTCATCAAGAGGATGTCAATATGAGTGGTGATCAATTGCTAAGAGAGAAGGGAAATATTTTTCTAAGTAAACTTTATCCGGAAGCTATCTCGTATCTTTTTGTGTGGTATAATTTTATTTTTATGCTATTAATCTCGAATATATATTTTTCATTATGCAATCTCCTAACTGCACATCCATCGTATTAAAAGCTTTCATGCAACGAAATAAAATTTTAAGTTTATACGTGAGAAGAGAGTATAGTATTTTTTGACAGCATTATCAAGATTATTGGCGATTGATTTACCAATTTTCAATAATTTATGAAGCTAGAACAACTTTGAATATAATTTATTTATTTATTGTTTAAAGACTCAAAGCTAAGAGAGAACCCCCATTATGCAACTTCCTCCTATCTTCTTTGTTCAAAATCAAACCCTTTTATTAAAATT
>WYDK02000024.1:738906-756298 GCA_009867345.2 Toxicodendron radicans | reverse complement strand
CTCTCCTGCAAATTTGGCCACAATAAAAACCCCACATGCACTATTAGGATCCCACAGGCCACATGGGATATCACACCTACCAGGAGAGTCTGAGTATCATACATTGAAGCTAATCCAAAAACCCCTGTAATAGGTGGGAGATTCAGCACCTTCAATTTTCTTCTTTGCCTTTTAAACATTATGTACCTTTTGTTTGTGGCAAAGCATATCATGAACAACCATTGATATGACCCTTTTGGGTATCCATTGATAAGAGTCTAGATGTCAACTCTTACTGAGAACCAGGGCCAAGTAAAAGATGAGAAAAGCATGAAAAACGTGGTCAAAAAAAGGGTCTGAAATACGAAATTTTAACAGGGCATGACAAGACGAAAATAGAAATTAACATATACACTTCCTGTGAAATTTCCAAGCAAGAAGACAACTCTTGTCCCAAACAAACCTACGTGAGTGCTTACCTTAAAACACGTATATAATTTGTTCGTAAATGCAAAAACGTCCATTGCAATTGAGTTGGTTGAAATTTTGCCTGATTCTGGAAGCTACTTTTCTTATACACAAAACTATTGATCTTTATAAATGAAGCTTTAAATTTGTGTCAATGGCAGCCACACGTTCACGATAATACAAAGTAAATCCAAAACAATACTCTATATGAATCTTTAATACAATTTGGACCTATATGAATAGTGTGATTAATATAATTAAATAATACAATTCAATTTCTCTTCGTCTATAGATACGTAATAGAAATTGCCCAACATGTTCTACGGCTTCTTTTTCTTTTAAGTAAAGAACTCATCACATTCTATCCAACCACCACCAAAGGTATACAATTAAATACGACGTTGATCTGCACATGCAAACCCAAACCAGAACTCGCTTAATATACGAACCACACTTCACCGGTTGCGACCTTCAAGATATGCAAGGAATTATTTTATCAAGCATGACATGGGCAGTTGGGCACCACAATTATTAGGATTTATTAATATTAAAAAAAAAAATAGGATCTATTTTTTAATATTATTTCGTATTTGAAATGGATTTTTCAATATTAATGACAATTTATTTATTAATATTAAATGCTTTTCGTATTATTTAAACAAGATTTATGATTGAAAACAATCTATTAGACACGTTCTTAATTTTATTTTACTTTTCTTTATACCATGTGTTGCACTTGCACCTGGGTTATAAAATATCTTGGACCAAACAAGGTCGAATGATTAAAAAGCCCTGTAAAATGGGTTAGTTTGAAGGATAAATGTGTAAATTCATGTTATGAGCGCGTTTCTGAAGGAGAGAGAAGAGAAATCTAGAAAATTGGAACGCGGGCGACTCCGACTCCGAGGCCCACACAAACAGACCAATATAAGGAGGAAATCTGGAAATGTAAGGATTACGTGGCATCATCAGAAATTATTGGAGCCACGTGTATGGCTAAAAGAGTCTGACACTAGCAGAGCAGAGGTCACTGCTGTCACAGTAACAATACTTCACGTCACAGGTGGCGTGTCCTTATTGGTGATTATTATGTAGGTATTATGATTAAGATGTTGAGCAGGAAGTTTCATTAGACGCGTCCAAAGCTAAAAATTGTTAGACAGATTTCTGAATAATTTGTTTGAATTTAATAGATAATTAAATAAGAAATTTACTATATTGTCCAGTTGAGCACGCTTAAATTTAACAGCAGTGAGTGGTAATTTCGTGAATTCAGTTGAATAAAAAAAACAAACACAGGATATAAAAGGAAAGCATATGAAGCACGAGACTTTCTTGTTATAACTCATAATTGCCATTGCTTCTCAGCTTCCAACTTACCAGAGGAATTTTCTTCTCAACTTGAAAACGGTACCGTTTTTTATCTCTCTCTCTCTTTCATATATGCAAACATTCTGATTTGAACGAGTTTTTTTTTTTTTTTATAAGTTTTTGCGATCTTGCTTTGTGTTCTTGTTTCTGAATTTTTTTTGTTTTTTGTTTTTTCGGACAGTTTTTATGTTTAGCTTGAAATCTTGTGATTCACTGTATGGGGAAATGCGGGTGAAATTAGTCTTTGTTTTCCAGGTTTCGATGATTGTTCATGATTCAGTTTTATATTTTCGTGATTTTTCTGGTAAAATTTTCTGTGTTCCCAAACGCAGCCTACTGATTTTCCAAAATAGCTTTGAGATTTCGCTGGTGTGCCCTTCTCTGTTTTTACTTTTCAATTATTACGTCATAAAATGTTTAGGCAGTCAAAGAAAGTATGCTAATAAAAAGTTTAATGCTGTCTTAGCTGTCGCTAGATTTTATCACTTAATCTCCAGCTGCGTACAGCTCGTAATTAAATTCTTGATTTTATATTATATTTTTTTTTTCTCTTAATTATTCAGAAATATGATGTATATATTTTTACTTGGTTTTGCAGGCTATTTTTTAGAGCAAATCTGATTTTATATCAATCACTGATTCACTCGTGTGTTTTCTCAACATTCTGCCAAAGTTTAATCATTAATCTTTAGGCTTTTCTTCAGTATTATCTAGTTTATAACGATTACAAAGCCTGGTAAGTGGGAATGCTGAAAGATGTGCTTGAAAGTTGAAAATTACTTGGAAGAGGTTAATGAAGTGTTAGCTTTATTTGATTATGAGCAGCACTTCTTCATCTTTGATGAGATTCAACTTCAACATTTTACTTACACCCCATTTCAGTTCCCGGCTCAGAAGCCCAGTGTAGGTAGAATTTTGAGAAAACGGGTAATGTTAAAGCATGATGTGTGTGAAGATGGTTAAGATTTTTATGTTCTTGTGTCAATTCCAGTCTTAGAGTTTGCTTAGATATTGTGTTATTAACTTTTGGGTAAAGTAGAGTTTGTTTTGTATAGAGATTACAACTCAGAATGGAAAATAAAGGGAGCATATTGATGCAACGGTATGAATTAGGGAAATTACTAGGCCAAGGAACCTTTGCTAAGGTTCACCATGCGAGAAATCTTAAAACTGGCATGAGTGTGGCCATTAAGATAATAGACAAAGAGAAGGTCTTGAAGGTTGGGTTGATTGATCAGATTAAGCGAGAAATATCTGTGATGAGACTGGTTAGGCACCCAAATGTGGTGGAGCTTTATGAGGTTATGGCGAGCAAAACCAAGATTTACTTTGTAATGGAATATGTTAAAGGTGGTGAGCTTTTCAATAAGGTAGCCAAAGGAAAACTCAAGGAGGATGTTGCAAGGACATATTTTCAACAGCTGATTAGTGCTGTTGATTACTGCCACAGTAGAGGTGTCTACCATCGAGATCTAAAGCCTGAAAACCTATTGTTGGATGAGCAGGGTAATCTTAAGGTCTCAGATTTTGGATTGAGTGCACTTGCTGAATCTAAGCATCAAGATGGGCTACTCCACACAACCTGCGGGACCCCTGCTTATGTTGCTCCAGAAGTGATTAATAGAAAAGGTTACGATGGATCCAAAGCTGATATATGGTCATGTGGAGTTGTCTTGTATGTTCTACTAGCTGGCTATCTCCCATTTCACGATTCAAATCTGATGGAGTTGTATAGGAAGATTGGTAAGGCAGAGTTTAAATTCCCTACCTGGTTTTCCCAGGAAGTACGCCGGTTGTTGTCAAAAATCTTGGATCCGAACCCAAGTACGAGGATATCCATGGGCAAGATAATGGAAACTTCGTGGTTTCGCAAGGGATTGGAAAAACCCATTGTTTATGAAACAGAAGGGAAAGAACTGACCCCTCTCGATGCTGATGCAGTTTCTACTCTGAATGAAAACAGCAGTACTACAGCAGAGTCGAAGACTGAATTGGCAAAGCCTTTCAATTTGAATGCTTTCGATATCATTTCCTTTTCTGCAGGCTTTGACTTGTCTGGTTTATTCGAGGAGAGAGAGCAAAGAAAGGAAATGAGATTCACCTCCAACAAGCCAGCATCAGCCATCATCTCTAAGCTGGAAGACATTGCTAAACGTCTTAGGCTGAAAGTAAAAAAGAAAGATGGAGGTTTGCTGAAAATGGAAGGGTCCAAGGAAGGCAGGAAAGGAGTGTTGGGCATTGATGCAGAAATCTTTGAAATCACTCCCCAGTTCCATCTGGTGGAGGTTAAAAAGAGCAGTGGAGATACAATTGAGTATCAGAAGACGATGAAACAAGACATAAGACCAGCTCTCAAGGACATTGTTTGGACTTGGCAAGGAGAGCAGCAACAGAAACAACAAGAACAACAACGAGAAGAACAAGCAGCACATCAACCAGGGCAGCAAGATATACAGCCTTCTCAAGCCCTCCCATTGCAGCAGGGTCACCCAGCTCCGGATTCATGATAATTATATTTAACTGCTATGTTTTATATGGGTGCTTTTAGAAATGTAATTGGATTCGTATTTTCATGCATCTTCTTATGTAAAAGTATGACAATTTTAACTCTCTTTTATTTGTCTTCCATGTCAAGTTTGTTTCCAAGTGTTGATATGACATTATTATAGGTATATATGGAGTCAATGAATTAATTCCACAATAACAAAAATATTCCTTGAAATAATAGAAAATCTCATGCCGTTAATGAAGCCATTATAATGAATTAGTAAATATGATTAAATTGTTTTTTTATCGTTTATTTTTATACCTAAAACTTAAGGGTTGAGAGATTTTATATTATTTTAAAAAATAAATAAATATCATTAACTCTTAAATGTAATATATTATTGTGTAGGTTCAAAAGACCCACTTTTTTTAACAAATTTTTTTAGTTGTTAGATTAATGTATTTGAATGATTTGAAATTATTTCTAAATTGCAATTTTTTTTAAAAATACATTAATTATGTAAGTTACATTTAATATGAATCATCAAATACCTTCCTCGATGACTAAATTGTGTTATATTTTGTATTAAAAAAATTGGTGCCTTTAGGATGCCCCCATACATCATTAATCACATAATCAAATAATTTAATATTTAACACTAAAATAATAAATCATTATCTAAAAATATTTGCAATATAAACTTTTAAGATGCATTTCGTTATTCCTTTCAAATTGGATGAGTGAAACCTACCAAAGCTCTCATTTGTTAAATTTTACATTTAATTAAGATGGATTGGCTCATCCCATTCCCAAGATCCAATGATAACAAAATCAGACCTAATGCTACAAATCGTAAACTGGAAGCTAACAAAAATCAAGCAACCATCAAGGAAATAACAAACCACCCAACTAAATCAAGCACATGCTCATCTGGGTAATGGCTAATATCTAAAGCCAACTTCAGCTGTTCAAAGCATCAAAGACTGCAAGAACCATGCTGGCAAAAGATCTGCAACAACATTACTACCTTACAGATGACACATCAAATCGCTATGAGACACAGCCGCTACTGTGAAAAGCAAAAGTTGGGTGTTTGATTTTATAGATAGGTATTCAAATTGGTACCTCCAAGAACATATATGAGCAAAAACCTAACCCAAGGGTACGGGGAATAACTACATGATTTGTAAACAGAAGCACCTTGAATTTGTATCATCTAATTGGACATTCATTCAACTGATGATTTTAAAAAGAAGATAAGCAGCAAGTGTTAAGAGGAATTAGCTCTATACTCCACAGAACAATATTTCCTCAAAATGGGTACACACCCCCACCCCCCAGCAGAAACAAGTTAAAAAGAATTAAAGAAACTTGACATATCTAGCTGCTGCTGCTACCTGATGCACAAGTCAATGCATGCCACGTGTATACCTATCCAAACTAATGTAAGTAAATGTCAATCTCCCTTATAAGATAGAAGAAGGAAGATACAATTCGTTCAGTATTCTAAACTCCCACCAAAAGAGGTTGTTTGCCTCTAGTGAACAGGAGATGTATTTAAGAACCTCATACTCCTTTTTCATTCAAAAGACCAAAGTGACTGTACATCTGTGTTGGGAAATAAACCCCCAATATGGGGCCTCGAGAAAGATGACTTTCCAACCGCTTCTCCTGTAGCCTGAGCAGTCCAATCCTTTCTGCCAAACAAGATTCAGATAACCATTGTGAGATTTTAAACACCTTAAATCATAAACACAAGGAACATATGGCAAGCCAAAAAAGGGCCAAAACAACTAATTAAGAAAAATCTATTGTGAAAATAAGACTTCATGTCCTGGAACAGAACCTATTTAGACAAGAAAACAATTCAACACACTTCACCATCCAGGAAACTATAAACTTGAGGTCTACACAATGACAGAAAACTAAGAAATCCGGACTGGCAGATAAACAAAGAGTTCCAATGAATGACAATAATGCAGAAGACTTATTTTATAAAACTAATAATTGAAAACCAGACAGATTTATTAGAACTAGACAAACTGGTTCAGGGATCTCCATAAATAGAAAAATAATAAAGCTATCACGGTTAGTAATTTTCTTATTATGTTCACTGGCAATTACAGGATGATTTATTCGACTAACTCTTTCTATAGGTTGTAAAAGTTTACATGCAGATGAACATTGATTGACATTTTAATTTGGAATGAAAATTAAAAACAAATACATATAAGAAAACTATTACAACCTATACAAAGTTAAACAAAAATATGTGTAGCTAGCAGTTACAGCGATGAGTTTTTAAATCAAACAAGTATTTTTTTTCCTTCATATAGATGCATCAGCAATCAGTCAGCCGTTATCACATTTAGCTGCTTGCTTAGATATACAAAATCAAATTAAGATAAACTATAAAATCAACAAAAAAGCTCATAGAAATTTCACACCAAAGTTTCTTTAACATAACTATTAGAGAGATAAAATATTCAAAAATAAAAGAAAAAATCAGAATTACTTCCTGAACAGATACTTCCTTTAAAGACAGGTTAGCTGCAGACATTTTAGTTCTAATCAATGCAGCAGATGCTACAGAGACTTGACAATGTCAGCCTAAATATTCAAAGGTCAATCTATCATAACTTCAATTCTTCATTAAGACAAGACTTAAATTCCCAACTGTTACAATCTATTTCCATCAAACAATTTAGGGGGTTGAGCTATTATTGTTAACAACTGTTTACCCCAATGGATTCAAGTAAATGGATGGTTTAAAATTGGTGACAAATATTTAAGTAAAAATCCCAGTTATAAAACCTAATCCAAAATTAATACCACAAATATGATTGGTTCGATACAGGCTCATCATGGCCTTGGGTGGGAAGTGCAGATTTTACAAAATATTTAATAACACGGTTGTTGTCTGACTCTTTCAAGCAAGTCAATGACACATAACTAAGAGACCCTCACTACATCCTAGAAAGGTCTATTTAATAAACAATAATGCTAGACTTACAAAGAAATCTTACAAAGATTTCTATACAAAGTAATGTGGCAGAAAATGAATAGAAGAGTGAGTACAAAAAGTCAAACTCATCATATTCACTCTTCCATTCATTTTCTTGACATCACTTTGTATAGAAATCTTTGTAAGATTTTTTTGTAAATCTAGCATTACTCATGCAATAAATATATGATGGAAAGCTTTATTGACTTTGGTAGCATCCTATAATACCATTTATACCATCATTTAAGGTTTCTTTTTCCATCAAATTTGAATCTGCCCTCTACTTATCAAGATTCATTTATCAGTTGTACATATGAAGTGATGGTGTACTACAGAATCGAGAGATTCAGAGCAAAATAAACTTAAACTGAAGATCTTCTAATCATCCATAATAACAAGCAAAAAATAATTCCGTTATATATCTTAAATCTTCTATAAATTTGGAATAGAATTTTTACTACTGTCTCTACACTAACAACATGCAGAAATCACCATTAGAGGGGAAAACATTGCTCAAAATTCCTAGCTAGTCAGTCAATTACATCAGTATATATCACCAATTTAAATGCCATGCATGTGATCTGATATTTCATTATGCGATATTTGTTTTAACAACGTGAAGAGTCCCATTTGACCTTACCACTTCCTTTTGTATTATTTATTTATTTTTGTTATTCAAATGCATAATCAAGAAAGTACAATAGCAAAAATAACATAGTGAGTCTTAAAGTTTGATGCACTCACGTGGACCAACAATTTGCTGGAGACAGGTCAAATGCATGGTTAGTTGCAGATCCACTGGGACTCCCATATATCATTTCATTTTGAGTACTATCTTCCTGTGCTGTGAGAGAAAACTGGTCATTGACTGACAATGGCGGAAAGAAAGCATTCCGTAACCATGGATCATGATCACTTGAACCAGTTACAGGGCTAAATGCCCCACCATTCTGGCCACTACCAAGAAAAACCTTCTGAGGAGAATGAGTGCCAGAAAGGACTGGGTCCTCTTTTGTGAACAGTGATACCATTGTCTTTTGAGAAGAAGGATGCACAAAGTCTTCCTTGTTTGATCTATTCCTTTCTGAGGGTAATATCCAGCTTGGGGGGCCACCTACCAGACCTAGACCATCCTGCCCAAGAGGAGAACTGTTCCACATCTGCCATGTTCCCTTCTCAGTTGCATTTGTATCATCCACTGGATATGTGTGCATATCTTGAACCTTAGGGGTACTTGGAAACCAATTAGAATTGTTATGCTTTTCATCAGCAACTCGCAATCGTGATAATGGAGACTCAATTGGAGATGGCTTAATGACTTCAGATGTAGAAGACGCATTCCTCAAAGCATGAGCCCTATCAGATGCAATGTCTTTTGCAAAACCAGTCCCCAGGTCCAGTTGAAAATTATCAAGCGACTCAGAAACAGGCCCAAGCAAAGTTATTGGATCAGGCACATAACATGGATCTTCAAAAAGCTCTGTCTCTTCAGGTATAAATTCATGAGGTCCGTCTCCAACACGAGGTAAGATCGGTTCAATTACAGGAGAAAACCCTAAACTACTACTAGTTGAAACATTCGGATAGGCAGAGAGTGTAAACGGTGATGGCAGCCCAAAATTGATTGGATTATCAAACGTTTGCATTGCTGATGATTGAGCAGGTAATGGTGGACTTTGAACTTCAGTTGGCAATTTCGGACTTGGTCTACTAATGACATTAGTATTTGAGGTAGCAGGAACTGATGATGAACGTGTGAATAACTGTTGCCATGATTTTTTTGTTGTAGTCCTTGGTTGTGGTTCGGCAAGCACCTACAGTGAACAGCTCAATGTTGTAACACTGTTATACTTCTATATATATTGTTAGAGATCACCAAAAAGATATCTTCATTGAACCATAAAACTTAGACCATTTATGATAATATGTAGCCTCTTAACTCAATGATTCCAAAACATTAAGTTATAACTAAAAAGTGCACAAAAGGGATTTAATTAATAGGTAAGGGATATAATTGTCAATTTTCTGTTGAAGAGAAAGTTACATATTTTCATTGTCATACTAAAATGATGCACAAAAATAAAATCTGTAGCAAGACAACTTACAGGGCGATTGATGCTTTTATCATCTCCATGTATTAACTTCCCAGCACGGTCAGATGGATAAAAATCTCTCCTGTGGGCAGAAGAGTGAAAATGATCTACTGAACTAACAGACCTGTTCTCTTTTGCAACGGTAACAGGATTATTAGCACCCTTTCCAAAGAAACTACCTCCACTAAAAGCTTTTGAAGAAGACAAAAATGTACCCTTCATACGATCCAGGTACCTAGTCCCAGTATTTCCCCTTGTATAATTACTTGCAGAAGTTTTTCCACCATGTACTGTTTCCATGCCATGGCTCTTGACAATATCTGTACCAAATTTCTGATGTTCACGCCGATCATTCTCACTCTTCCTATCAAAATCACGCTTCCGCTCATTTTCCTTTCCTGCTTTCTTTTCCAGTTCTTCTGCATCAGAGTTACTCTTACTAGACCCCTTGTCTCTCTCTTTTCTTCTTTCCTGACGCTTTCTTTCCGCTTCTCTCTTACTATCCTTCTCCTTGACAGAGGGTGAAGTTTTGCTGCGATCTTTTTCAGCCTCCATCTTCTCATCCCTGAGTCTCCTGCGTTCCTCCACCAACCTGGCAACCTCCTCCCTCTGTTTTCGCTCTTCTTCTTCCAAAAGCTCCTTCTCTAACCTAGCCTGTCTCTTCTCCTCAGCTTTTCTGCGTGCTTTTTCTCCTCTACTTTCATGGTAAATCAACCCATTTTCCCCCCTCTTAGCCATCATCCCCCTATGATCTGCATCCGATGAAGAATCTTCATGTGATGAACTAATTCTAAAAATCTTTCTCAAAAGCCACCTAATGCTCAAGAAAAAAGATGTCAACAACTTGCAGGCAAAAATAACAGCCCCAGAGTAAGACTTCTCTGCCAAACAGTTCTCATCTCCTCCAAAAATCCCACTCCCATTCTTCCGCCAATAGTTAGACTTCCCTGCAATTGACCCACTTACCCAATTCCCATTTTCTAACCAATCCTGACCACACATCCATCCATTCTCAGACCATCCCTTCCCATTCAAAATCTTCCCACCTTTTCCAACAAGCTCCTTAATAATCCCTGAATTGGATATCCCCAATCCCCCAGGTGGCACAGGCAAATCCAAGACTGGTCTCTTTGAAATATGGCCACAATACGAACACATAAATCTACCACCACCTGGGTTCTGATCCCTATATGCAGTCAAGCAATTCCTACATCGCCGCGTAGCAGTTTTCCTCAACTTATGCAATTCAATAGCCTCAAACCTCTTCCTTTCCCTCAGACGCGCATTTCTACGCACACGCCATGCTGATAGCTGAGGCATCAAAATCTCATACCAAAATAGAGTAACCAAAAGCACGAAAACACACGCCAGCCTCGGTGAGGTGATTTCAAATCGAAAAGCCGGTGGCAAAATCTGGGACAAAGCCCATAGCCCTATAAGTGGAATAACTAACCAAGGTAGCATTGTAGCAACCCGGCGAGACCACTTCTGAATCACACACAATATACACATTATCCTCCTAACTCCACACCTATTATACTATACCCAAATCAAACCCTAGAATCCAACAAATTCTTAATCTTTCAATTTTCCCGATTGAAAACCCTAACCCTAGCTCTTAATCTTATCCAAATCAAATATCAATAAACAGCAATCCTTCCAAAGTTTAATAACCCCAAATTGCTTTCATCAAAAACAAAAATCGCTCCGAATAAGATAAACGGTGAATGTTTCAACAATCGACGATTTAATCAACGGAAATGGATCGATTATAGGGTTCGAGAAATAAAACGGTGCCGCTTCGAGCTGAGGATTTCGTGTCAGCCGAATGGGTGAGGGATTTCGACACTTACATATTTGAAGTCCATGACGAGATAATATTATAGGTAAATAATAATATCGGCAAATGAGAGCTGAAATATCTGTGACGATTCGGTACAGGTGTTTCGGGTCGTGTCGGTGCGTTCTTTCTTTCGTTCGTTCGTTCGTTCGTTGTTTTACCTGCGAAGAAACTGTGAGAGAAGAAAAAGATAAGAGAGATGGAGAAGAAATTGAGGGAATGTAAGGGAAACAAATTTTATAAGCAATTGTTGAACCGGAACGGTTCATATTGAACCGAACCGGTTTATTACTAACGTGGATTTAATTTAACGGAGAGTCTTGAGAGTTGTTTACGGTAATTTTGTTGCGTACTCGTTTTCATCATTAAATAAAAAATTGTTCGTATCTGGAGCAGGCATGAGTACGACATGTAGATTAATTAAATCATTTATTAGAGGAGTTAATTAATGAGATTTAATAATTAATTACAATTTGATTGCAGGTTTAACCACACTGTATTTTTATTTGACTTATGTGAATGAAATATTCATTATTTATTAATTACTGGATAATTATCTCTTATTAAACTGGAGTAAGCAAAGGAATAAATGGAGAAATCCTGAGCTGATTAGACATTAGTAAATATATTAAAGTTATTCAAAGACTTCTCGTTGCAGTGTTTTACTTGACCAAATCGAACAAAGCTACCATCTGGGTCATTATATAGGTTTACTTGAGGGCTTCGCAGCCGTTGGATCCAACGGCTGACAATAGCCCAAGAGATCAAACGAAGGTTAATGGTTAAAGTTATCTCCCAGTCCCTTTATGGATAAACTTCAACAATCAAGATCCAGATAAGGCAGAAACAATCAAATAGAACGTGTAATATCATGATCTTACGGAGAGGCAACAAGTAGATCACGTAACCCTGGCTAGTAAAAGTTTCATGCCATAAAAGGCCCATTTGCCCACCAATTTGCAGGGTAATTTATTTGAGCAATGGGCTTGGTGCTCTGGTTGTTGACGGAAAGGACTTTGCTTTCTGTCTGTTCTACTAAAAAGCTTTCGAAAGGCCCAGTCACAGGCGCGTCACAGCCCAGAAATGTGTCCGCATGCATGCTTTCGTACAAAATGAATGCGCCACAACAAATGCCAACCAATGTACAGAAAAATAGTAGAATGAGCAAAGTAAATCTGAGGGACACGTGTAAATAACCCAAGAGAAAGTTGACAAAATGTAGAATAATTGATGTAAACAAAAGCATGGGGAGGATAATTGAAAGATTTTAATACCAATTGTAAGTATGTGTTTGTCTGATCTGATCTGATTGATAAAATTAATAGATGAGAGACATCTTGTATTGAAAAAGCTTTAATCTTTTAGGAGACGAGTAGGTAGCATAGCATATCAATCAAATTTCAGAACATAAATTTATGCCATTCTTTTGGAGCTTAGTCAAATTACATAGATCTAACCTACCACCAATAACTTGGTTACTTTACCAGAGTCAATTAATTTCGCTTTCTGCCAACTCAATAAAACTTTTTTTTTTATCAATTGACTTTATTAACTTTCCCTAATCACAGATTCTAATCCTAATTACTTTCTCTCTGCTGTGCTCAATCTAAAAACAAAACGCTAATGCATGGCAAATAAGAGACAAAGAGAGAGAGGGGGCTCTTTATTTTTGCAGATCTATTTGAAGAAAAAGTAGGAAGAGAACCTAATGTTGCAATTCTCTGTAATCCATTATAAAGGGTCCTACCCGTAATGTCAAATTCCACTATTGATTTGACATTTATCAGAGGTCTGATGCACTGCATTATTTGCCCATATAGCAACCTAACCTAACCTAACTGGTAGCATGTTCCTGAAATTACTAAAAACTCTGGTCTCATGAAAGGAATTTTTGCTTCCATGGATGTATTTTTGGACATCATCTTTAATGGTTTTCATAGCTCATTGGTTGAAGAAGCTTAATACAGGTCATATATATAGAGCTAGCTTTAAAGGGTGGTCTAATTTTCTCAGACTGATGACTGATCCCAAATGTCATGTATGTTGGCATTTAGCAATCAGATCACCTAAAGTTTGACATTTCCATGAAAAGCCAAATGAAGTAATAGAAAGTGAATCATCCTATCTCAGTTTTAGACAGATCGTTCACAGATTTTGGTCGTTTGTGATTGGAAGAAAGCTAGATAAAAGAAAAGAGATGTGAAATGCGATGAAATCAGATTAATTTTCACCTCATCCACAAATAATATTCCACTTATTAGAGAAAGCTAAGGGCATCAGCTGTGTTGACCCCACTACTAGTTCAATGTACACACTGTAAAGCAACATATCAAACAGACCCTCAGTTCCTTGAGACCTTTCAAAGCGAAGCCATTTTAAAGCAGACTGGACCCCCAATTCCATAAAATTTATGTATCTGTCTCTGTTAACTTTACAATTTTTTAGTGCATATTTATTCTTGTCATGCAACCAACTTGGTCTCTTCAAGAACCTTTAGTAAAGATTAAGGAACTGTAATTAGTCCATTATCATGAATTCTAAGTTTATAAAATATTAAATGCTCTCTTCATGAGTAACAAAAGACAGTTTTTACTTCTGCTTGTCGTCTCCCTCCTTGTGTTCTTTAATCTTTGCAATGGCGATACCGCATCGATCGAAAGCGTTTGCTAGAAAAATAGTGACATACAATCAGTTTTGCTTGAAAATACTTAAACAAGATCTTCGGGGTGTTGCAGCTGGTGACCTGAATGCTCTATCTAAAGTCTCCACTATCCATTTTAATAACCATCACTCATTCACAAGGAACTCTCGATCGAATTCCTGGTATTCTTCAATATAGGGCTAGAGATGGAGCAAATCAGATTATAGAATGTCAAAATCTGTTTCTGAGAAGCGATCCAATAGATAAATCATCACGCTTGTCAGCTGATAATACATATGAATTGTATTTACATAAAATTATTAGACTTTTTTATTGGAAATTTTTAGTATAATATTGATAGTGTTGTACATCTTAAATTTTGTTATTGTTATTTTTCTTAATCAATTATCTTATTAACTAATATTTACATACCTTTCATGATCCTTCAGAGAGCTTAATCAAGAATTTAGTCTATTTAATTCAAGAGAAAATGAGAGAATAAAGAGAAATCCATAAAAATATTTATATAAAATCCGGAGGAATGTATACACAAAGAGATATAAAATAAAATGGAACAAGTCCTCTTTCGTATTATATTCTCCTAAGTACAGCTAAAAACGCCCAATCAAAAGTATAAACAAAAAGGCAAGGAAACATCAAAAGAAGAAATAACCCACTTTAAACTTGGACCCAGAGACTCAAATGGATCCGCCATTAAAATTACAGATGAAAAAGAAATGTGTTTCAATAGTGAAAAGACACAGTCCATCACTTTGACTCTTAATCTAACATTGGTTTCTCCAATATTTGTAAAACTAAACTCCCCATAATGATGGAAAACTTAATTTTAGCCTTTTCCTCCGTAACAAACGGCCCCACGAAACCTTCCTACTCTCCAAACATGATTCGAATTTTTTTGCTTATATATGTATCTAAATCTCAACTCTTCTCTTAATACGGTTTTCTAAACCTAATCAGTTTGGTATCTCAACAACCCATTGGTTAAAATCGTCTTCATTCTTTAAGGAGAAGAGCCCACTTTCCCAACAATTTAGTTTATCTCTCTTTGTAAAGCCAACAGTTTTGTGAATGGCGACTCTACCGGAACCCCAGGAGCTCTCTCTTTCAACTAGGTTAAACTCGTACGTAGCCAACACACGGGTGGGGAAGCGATTCAAACTCACTCAGAGGAACACCACGTTCACCACCGAGTTACGAGCTGGAACGGCCACGTTTCTCACCATGGCGTATATCTTAGCCGTTAACGCCAGCATCCTCACCGATTCTGGTGGCACGTGTAGCGTATCTGATTGTGTCCAACTTTGTTCAGACACTAATATCCCTCTCTCGAATTGTACTGGACCAGCTCACCGAATCATCCAACCCGATAACTCGTGCAAGTTTCCTCCAGTTAACACAGGCTACTCGGACTGTCTCGAAAAAACTCGTAAAGACCTCATTGTAGCCACTGTAGCTTCTTCACTTATTGGCTGTCTCATTATGGGCATATTCGCTAATTTGCCTTTAGCTTTAGCTCCCGGCATGGGTGCAAACGCTTATTTTACATACACAGTTGTAGGGTTTCATGGGTCCGGTAACGTAACATACCAAAGTGCCTTAACAGCCATTTTCATCGAAGGTTTAATTTTTCTCTTCATATCAGCAATTGGGTTACGAGTCAAACTCGCGAAACTCGTTCCCAAACCGGTCCGTGTCTCCTCCTCAGCCGGAATCGGTTTGTTTCTTGCTTTTATCGGGTTACAGAACAATGAAGGTATCGGTCTCATCGGGTACAGTTCTTCAACTTTAGTTACTCTTGGAGCTTGTCCACGATATTCCAAGGCGGCGTTAGCTCCCGTTATAACGGCAGCAAACGGAACCGTCAGTTTGCTACCAGGAGGATCGGTTTCTGGGGATGTTATTTGCTTAAATCATCAAATGGAAAGCCCTACATTTTGGCTTGGCGTAGTTGGTTTTGTAATAATCGCTTATTGTTTGGTGAAAAATATAAAAGGGGCTATGATTTATGGTATAGTTTTTGTGACAATGATCTCATGGTTCCGGAACACAGCTGTGACGGCGTTTCCCAATACTCCATCAGGAAATTCTGCATATCAGTATTTCAAGAAAGTGGTTGATGTTCATGTGATCAAGAGCACAGCTGGGGCCCTGAGTTTTAATGGTTTCGGTAAAAGCAGTTTTTGGGAAGCTTTGATCACGTTTTTATATGTAGATATACTAGATACCACTGGAACATTATATTCAATGGCTAGATTTGCTGGGTTCACAGACGTTAACGGTGATTTCGAGGGTCAATATTTTGCTTTCATGTCTGATGCTGCATCAATCGTGGTGGGGTCGCTTCTTGGTACATCTCCCGTAACGGCTTTCATCGAATCGTCAACGGGGATAAGAGAAGGAGGGAGAACGGGTCTGACGGCGTTAACGGTAGCAGGGTATTTCTTTTTGGCGTTTTTCTTCACGCCGTTATTGGCTTCAATTCCTGCGTGGGCAGTTGGGCCACCGTTGATCCTGGTTGGTGTTATGATGATGAGATCTGTGGTGGAGATCGAGTGGGATGATATGAGGCAAGCCATTCCTGCATTTGTGACATTAATCCTAATGCCAATGACATATTCAATAGCTTATGGTTTGATAGGAGGAATTGGAACTTACATAGTTCTGCATATTTGGGACTGGGGAGAGACCCTCTTGGGGATTAAAAAACCCAAGGATAATGACTTGGTGAATCCATCAACCAATGTAAATGGAAGCATTGTATAGTTTTCTCCAGTACAATTTCCCCATTGTTATATAATATATATATATATATATATTTTTTTTTAATGGAAATGTGGAGTTACTGTAAGTGTTGAGTGATGATGAAATGAGGTTGTTTGACCTGAACAGTGTTCGAATTTAGTGGCTGCTGGAAGAAGGTCAAAATTGCACCCAGAAAAAAGTGGTTTGTGGTGGAACAGGGAAACAGGGGTTTGGTTTGGTAGCCTTTCACTAAAAGGATAGGGTGAGAAATGATGATAGCATGAAATTGCGTACGGGAAAAATGAATCCACAAACGTGTTCATGGAGATCTTGTGAAGTGTCTTCACTGCTCAGCTCAACTTTGGGTTGCTGAGATAATCTCCACCAGACATGAAATAACAATAACTTTTTAAGTGACGTTTTCATCTCCAGAATTTCGAGGGAGCGCAGTATTCGCCCGGCCCGAGAAACGATCACTTACACATTCTAGGCCCAGTTACTGAGACCAGCCCAATCTGACCTGATGCTCTTGGGCTAAAGATCGGTCTCCGTTTTTGTATTAGGCCTAGGCTCGAAATTTAATCGGGACTTATAGGTTCAACCCTAACCTAACTTTTCCCATCTTTACCCTTCCGCCGTGAACAAAGGTGGAAAAACTCAAAAGTCATACACAAAACAATAATACTAACCGCACATTATTTCTACACATCATTTATCTTATATCATTATGTGATAAAAGATAATT
>WYDK02000024.1:714545-729769 GCA_009867345.2 Toxicodendron radicans | reverse complement strand
CCTTTGTAAATGTGCATAGAAATTTATATAATAATGTACGTTTACCTAAAATATATGCATTTTTTAAAGGATTTTTAGATAATTTTTCTCCTCATATATGTGTATTGATCACTTTCCTTGAAAACTACTCTTAAGATTTCTTCCTTGTAGTATTGTTTAAGTGTTTTAAAAGCAATCATTCTGTCATCCCAAATATTAGAGATGCAATTTTATTATCCCTAGTAAACTAATATGTTCAATAAAATTATTTTTAGACATGCATACTTTATATACAATCAACATGTATTCAACGTTGATTGTATGTTAGATCTAGACATATGATAGGTGGGTTCCTAGAGGTATCATTTGCTTTAGACCCTAAAACCAACAATATTTGGTCTTGAAAATGCATATCTGGGTGGTGAGGGTGTCTTTGTGCTATATAAATGATCAATGCCCTTGTCTCATAACCGATGTAGTACTTTGACACCAACAGTGTCCTCAATGGGTCAAAGAGTTTGAGAGTGTAGCTTAGATCCTTCTTCTAATACCAACTGCTAATGTATGTCAAATCCAAACATATGATAGATAAATTTTTAGAGATATTTGAAACATCAGTATATGATCCTTATTAATAACTCTATAAAATAAGAATTCAAAAATCTTGAATCTCAGTTAATGTAATCGTTGATATAATAATGACACTACCTTAATTATAATAAAGTTATATCATTTGTCACATCTCATACATGATAATGATCCTACAATATAAGCTGTCATATCTCTATCGAAACTATTCTTTGTATACGTAACATTTCTCTTATAAGAATATGAAATCAATTATTACATTTAATGTGTAATGAGGTGTGGACCTTTGGGTTAAACTTAAGGATGCATCGAAGCATCACCTAATGCAATATTGAAGTTGGGATTGTCTCTGCAATTTGTAGGTGGAAGTGATAGAAATCATAAATACCTATCTACAGTGCCGGCATAAGGGCTACGCAATCTAAGCAATTGCCTGGAGCCTCCCTCTCCTCTCCTTTGGTCAAGACTTCGAGATTCTTAATATATATATATATATTTAAGAATTCCTAAACTTCCTTTTTAATTAAGAAAAAAGTCGTTTTATTCTTTTAAAATAAGACTTACAGTTAATATTATTTATTCCATCATCATAAAATATCATAATGATCAAATTTTTATATTTTTATTGTTCTTTTTATGATAAAATATTATCACTTAAAATTATTCTAATTAAATGTAAATTAAACTTTTTAAAATGTTTTCTATTATAAAATTCTAACATTTCATTATCTTCTAGGAAGAATGAGAGAAGAAAAAAAAAATTATTCTATTTTTTTTCAATTTTTTCTCATAATATTCTTTCAATAATATACAGTTTAAGATGAACTTTACTTCCATGTGATCAAAATTTCAAATAAAATCACGATATTCTTGGACGTAATTTGTCAAATCCGTGCAGCTCAGTTGCCCTTTAAATACGCGTTGAAAGTTCAACACTGCATGTCTGCATATACTTTTGAATTTTGAATATGAGTGAGTGTTCTCACATGCCGGCTTAAGTTGGGCTGGTTCGTATCAAACTAAGCCCATTAGCCATGTTGAAGCCCAATTGGGCAATTTCTAGATGTCCAATCAAACTTGGGTTGAGTTGGGTCAGGGCCTATATATATTTCAAAAAGGCCCATCATATATTCGAAAGATACAAAACTATCTCCAAATCCAGTTGATATGCAACATTTTGACATTAGCCAAGACCAATTTTTAAAGATGCTTATTGCCTTCAAAACTCATCTTTAGAACCCTAATCGAATCGGAATGGCCAAGCTAAAAAAATAATAATTTAATATGCATTTACCATTTAAGAGTGAGCTCTACTTAGGCTCGTTTATTATAATATAAAAGCTTAACCTTTTGTCACGATCTCACATCGAAAGCGTATTGAAAAAGTTTTGGACGTAAAACTTTGTTATGATGTATGTACCCCCTTTGAGATAGTTGTTTGGCGCATATATTGATATTATGTGAGCTTTGTTCATCTAATTATCTAAAATTTTAAAGAGGATTAAGTAATTAATAGATGACCACTTTGCTTAGAAGAACAATAAAACAAAAAATATATATATATATATATATCTTGAACCCAACAATATTTGATTAATTTGCAAGAGTAGTGACAAGCAACCAACATATATAATAAAACTTATTATTCTGATAAATAATGCCAAACAAATAAAACACTAAGACATGTACTTTATTAATTTAAAGATATAATTAATTAATTTGATCAAAATGATTGGTGCCTAAATAATTACTAATTGAGTCCAATTGAAGCTGCCCCTTTAATTTTGGTTGGTTGGTTGGCTTGGTGGTGAATGAATAAAGAATGCCACTAAAATAGAAAATAAAGAACAAATTCTCTGTTGCTTTGGGGCCACCATGTCTCTTCCTCAATTATGGAAGTGGTTCTGACTAAACATAACCAAACTCAACTCTCTATTGCTTTTTATCATCATTCCCATCCACCACCAATTCACCATTTTTAAGTTTTCTACCATTCAATTCTCAACATCATTCTCAAATTGAAAACACCTCTTTTACAAAAATACCCAAATAACCGATCTGTAAGTAATTCAAATGATTAGTGCAAATTAAATATCAAATTCGATTCTTCATCTGAACATTCATAATTTAAGTAGAAAACTGTAACAATAATACTAGTTTTTATATTATTTTAAGAGGAATGAGAGGTTAAAACAAGCAAGAAAACAAGGGGCACGTCAATTTATGACTCCCCACAGAAGAAATATCCACAGTACCAGCAGACGTTTCCTTGTCAAATTGGAAACCATATCCGTTTAAGCAAACATCTATAAACAATGACATATTTACTGAAAGCTTGAATTGAACTTATCACAAAAATAAGGATACAAGACTTGATCCACTTAGAGATTTGATCAATTATTTAGATTCTGTTACATCTATTGAATTAAACAAAGGTTTACATAGTCAATTAAACCTAGAAACTATCTAGTGTTTATCTAAATCCGGATAATGTTACAGTACTTTAAACTACATAACTTAGACCAAATGACCCTTAACCCATGTGGGTAAATGTAATTAACTCCGAATTTAAAAGTATATAAAAAAGTCAAAACTTACACACGCATAGATAGTCAACGGTAGGAAAGAACCAATGGAATTTGTACATGGATATTCCCTGTTAGATGCTATCTTTGCCCATGATTTATCTTACTCGTTTTACTTAAAATCCAAAGGAATTTTGATATTGCTGGCCTGGCAAAGGCATGGTGAGCATCAACAATATTCATGAATTCCAGGTCCAATAATTGGAGTTGGTTAATTATAAAATAAATATATATATATATAAAAAAAAAAAAGTTTCTTTAAACACTCTGGCTGGATATGTACAGATAAAGAAAGCACAAATAATGCATGAATATTTAAATGGCATGTGGGTGATGATGAGTGATGACGACCAGAACAAAGTCCCTCCTCTAACTCAACAACCTTTTACCTACTGTGTTATATATATATATATATATATATATATATACTTAAAACAAAATCAACAAGCCCCTTGTAATCTTTATGATAAGTGCATACCAGTTCTTCATCTTTTTAACCTTTGTTTTTAATTAATTTCTCTATTTATAATGATTAATTAACTTAACTTAATTACATTCCACCAGCTGCCGGCTGCAAATTGCTAATTAATCCAACGGTTGACATTTTCCTTTCCAATTAATCAAAACAAAACTTGAACTTTTCTTACTTTGTGAACCGCCTGCCATTTCGTCTATCTAAATCCCCCATATGTTTCCTGTTTTTGGAAACAAAAACAACCCACAACAGTCAAAAACCAGCCATTCTATCTAACCCTTATTTTCTTTATATATATATATATATATGTATATGTAAACCCAACTCTTATCTTATATAAACTGCTGTATAACCAATTTCTTGTTCTTCTTCACCTTCAACCAAACTTTTGTTTCTTGTTAAATTTCTCTGGTTTTGATTTTCTTTCGTCATATTAATCATGGCTGTTTCTCCGAGGATTTTCCCGCCAAGAAAACGGCGGCCGTCTGCCGGAGCATTAAAATCTCCGAAATTGTCAGACCGTAAACTCGTTGAGTCTCTTTATTTTTTATCTCAAGAAATCTCATCTCTCAAACCTCTACAGTTCCTTCTGAAAAGGAACTGTCTTTCGATAATACGCAAGGCAAAGCTGTTGGCCGTCTTGTTCGAAGAGCTTCTGGGTAATCAAGTTTCTCCATTTTCGCCTTCAACTCTTCTTTGCTTTGAAGAAATGTACATAGTTTTGCAAAGAATGAAGACGTTGATTGAAGATTGTTGGAACGGTAGCAAGATGTGGGTGCTCGTGCAAATCGATACGGTGGCTAATAGTTTTCACGAGGTTACCATGGATTTATCAACTTTGTTAGATATTTTGCATTTAAAAGAGCTAGACTTGAGCCAAGATGTTGTAGACGTCGTCATTTTGCTTAGAAAACAATGTTCTTCTCATACCAGAGCTGGTTCGGTAGATCCAAGAGATGGTAATCTACGGCTAGACGTCTTGACGATGCTTGATCAAATCAAGAGAGAGATCGTTCCCGATCATTCAAAACTCAATGTGATTTTCCAAAGCTTAGGTTTACGCGACGCGTTGACGTGCAGAGAAGAAATTGAGAGTCTTGAAGCCGAAATTCAGAATCAAAACGATCAAAAATCAAAACATCTTGTTGTTGCATTAATCGGACTCGTTCGCTACTCGAAATGCGTTCTTTTCGGCGAGTCAACGCAAAAATCGGATGCAATTCGGCGTCGAAGAAAAAAATCGGCGGCGGAGGCTAATGTTCCGGAGGATTTTCGTTGTCCGATTAGTCTTGAGCTGATGAAAGACCCGGTTTGTGTGGCCACCGGACAGACGTATGATCGCCAGTCGATTAATGTCTGGATTGAATCAGGACACAACACGTGTCCAAAGACAGGTCAGACACTGCCCCACACGAATTTGATACCTAACAGTGCTTTGAAGAATTTGATAGCTATGTGGTGTCGCCAGCAGAGAATTCCTTTTGAATATGCGGCAAGTAAGGAGAAAGTTAACGGAGTTATAACTAACAAGGCGGCTTTAGAAGCTACCAAGATGACGGCGTCCTTCTTGATTAATAAACTCTCAACTTCTCAGTCAATGCAGCCTGCAAACGATGTCGTTTACGAGCTTCGTGTGCTTGCCAAAACAGACTCCGACAGCCGGGCCTGCATTGCTGAAGCTGGGGCCATCCCTTTACTTGTAAGGTACTTAGGTTCCGACGTAGGCTCGAATCTTCCGAACCTGCAGGTCAATGCCGTTACAACGATCCTTAACTTGTCCATTCTTGAAGCCAACAAAACGAGAATCATGGAAACTGACGGCACATTGAACGGAGTAATCGAGGTGCTGAGATCAGGCGCCACGTGGGAAGCGAAAGGTAATGCGGCAGCTACGATATTCAGTTTATCAGGTGTACACGCGCACAGGAAGAGACTTGGGCGGAAGACACGTGTCATAATGGGATTAATGGACTTGGCTAAGAACGGACCCACGAGTTCAAAGAGGGATGCCTTGGTGGCAATATTGAATTTGGCGGGAGACAGAGAAACGGTTGTGAGGTTAGTTGAAGGCGGAATTGTGCAGATGATAAGTGAAGTGGTTAACGTGTTGCCGGAAGAGTCGGTAACGATACTGGAAGCGGTGGTGAAGAGAGGTGGGTTGGCTGCGGTTGCTGAAGCTTATAAATTGATTAAAAATTTGGGGATTTTGTTAAGGGAAGGATCTGATACAACAAGAGAGAGTGCGGCAGCTACACTTGTGACTATTTGTAGAAAAGGAGGATCAGAAATGGTGGCGGAGCTTGCAGCAATGCCTGGAATTGAGAGAATTATTTGGGAATTGATGGAAACTGGAACTTCGAGAGCTCGAAGAAAGGCGGCTGCGCTCTTGAGAGTACTCAGGAGATGGGCTGCTGGGTTGGATGCATATACTACTTCTGCAACATTGACTTCTTCAACAATACTATTGCCTAGCTAACAGTGTAGTTGCTTGATTACACTTCATTTGTCCAATTGTAAATGGTTGGAATTACTTGTAAAATCAATTTAGTTGGTTCGTTTGTCGAAGGTTAATTTTACTACAATTAGAATACCATTCTTTTACATGTCGAACAGATTCTTCTTTCATATTTAAATTTGTATATAAATTCATTCCATCATGTGTTTAGAGCTTTGTTTTGTTCAGTTATTGCGAAATGTTTCTGGAAAGTATCGAGTTTAGAGCATTCTGTTTCTGCAATTCTTCTTCGTTCAGATCTGTCTTGAGTGGAATCTAATCCCCAAATCAATCACATTCACATGACGAATTATGCGATGTAATGTAAACGAACTCGTATATACAAATGCTCCATGCACCGACTGACCGACACGTAAACGTGTTAAATTGTTGTCAACTATATACAGTTTGTGGAGAAACCATTTTAAAAATGTCAAAACACGGGATTGTTTCAAAGTAAACATCTCTAACATGGCGAAATGGCTCCAACCCAGAAACTTCAAAGGCTGACTTTCCCCATCTTTATAAATAAAGGTAGCTTTGTCAAAGTCTCCAAATGATTTTCTTATAAATTGCTTTAACCATCTCACTTTCATTCTTCATCACTCAGCCAGCCCCCACATCATTCTTTTTCCTTCTATCATCACTGCAATTATTTTATTACCAAGTAAAAGCTTGTTTCTATACTCTAATGGCGGAATTATATAGACGTGACTTCACCATTTTAATGGTCATATGTGTCACTGTCATGTCCCAAGCTTCCCAAGCCAGAGTCTTACATGGTTTTCTTCCAAAAGATGTTCTCCCCATGGGACCAAAAGTTGAAGTTCCATCAGGATTTAAGTCCCCAGATGTTAATTTTCCGGGCAAGTTAGAGGAGCCTACAAAGAATTTTGACTCTCTTCCTCCAACACCAGAGAAAGTGATTTACAATTACAGGCCCTTGTTGCTCAATCTCCTCCCAAAAGGAACTGTGCCACCTTCTGGTCCCAGCAAACGAACCAACGACTTTGTTGGTTGATCTGTTTTCATTCTTTGCAATTGAGCGTATATATAGAATTACTTGACAAAAGTTTTAGTTCTTACTATTATTTCATTTAATTCTTAGATTCATGATGAAGTTTGACAAAACTTCCTCAAATCCCATTTTATTATTGTATTTCAACCTGTTGTAACAGTCGATCAAAGAGAGATTGTGATGTAGAACAATTAATTAGAAAATTATATTTGGGCCTTGGTTCATGTTGGGCTACATTATAAAACTTTGATGGGCTTAATTTTTCTTCGGTATTCATTCCGCCGATTCTCTTGACAAATGTTCTACACCAAGTGGAAAATGCATTGGCTTCGGCTAGCCATCCCTTCAACATGGCCTGCTGTTGTATACTTTAATTCTTTGTCCAGATTCAACATAAAACAAAGTATCTAATAAATGACTACATCATGTAGCATGATAAAGGTATCAATTTGGTCCCCCTTTTAATTTGTTGATCGCAGTAGGAACACGTAAAGTATAGCAGCCCGGTTCTGATCATTGGATGATTCAAGTAGGGGACCATGGCTCACTATGAGACTGGACCATCTAAGTTTTAGGATATGTGCGAAACCCTCCTCCAGTCTCATGTTTGCAACACAACAGCTAGCAATTAAGAACATGAGCAGCTTAATTTTGTCTAATTTTGTCTTGTTTTAAGCCAGAATGGGATGGGAGTTTGTTGAAGAAGGGAAAACAAATAAAGGGTGTTTTAGTTTTAGCAAACCCAAGAAGGATTTGGCATTTTATGGTGAATTGATTGCATCCAATCTATGCGATGTTAAACTATTTGTTTGTACATTCTTATTAACCATGCCCTGAAGATGAATGTTTGTCGTAAAGTTTAAATATACCATACAAATATACAATTGATGGATTCATGAAATTTTTGGCCACCAGGGTCCAAGATAAACATCGATATCGAAATCATGTTCTTGGCTTTTGCAGGATTCTTTTTTCACTTCTTGCATTACCTAGTTGATGATGTTCAGAATTCAGATAACGAAAGGCCAACTTTCTGGCATCACACATGCATCAAAGTTACTGAAATACTGATTCTAATTACTCTTTTCTAGGGATCCGTTCATCATTTTGTGCCTGCCCATCATTTTTTTTTCACTAAGTTTGCATGCCTTCTGTTTGATTCTCCCAGATATATATGTTGCTTGTTTTCAAGGCTAATACTGTGTTTTTAAACGACATGAAACCCTGTTGAATTATCTCCATTAGCAAAAGTATGGCCAGGAATAGAACTGATGGGCCATTGCAAATTTTCTATGTTGGACTCATATAATGCTGAGTCCCAACGAGCTTTGCAAATTGCAAATATCCCAAAAGCTAAGAAAGACATCTCCTTTAGTTTTCTGTCCTTATGTTCTTTTTCCTTTTCTTCTTAATAACCGACGATTTCTTAAAAGCATGAATGAAATAACCAAAGTGTTTGCAATTCATCCAAAAACAGCAGCTTGTATTGGCCAAAAGCAAAGATTCAAAGCACCAAACTATAGAGTTCCCTTATTTTAATCACTTTACAGCCACGAAATGCAATTGTTTCTGAAGCTTAAAATTGTAAAGATACACCAGTGAGGCTAATAAATATGCAGGTTGAAAGGTGGACCCTGTGGGATGTGGGGGCTTTTTCCCAGAGGCCAAGCATGTGAGCCACGTCCAGAAAATGGTAGCGAAATCACGGACGGCAGTGATTTACGGTAGTACGAAAATGTAGAGACTGGGGCCTCCAGATAAAGAAAGGTTTAATGGGCATCTAATTTCTGTTTAAGAAATAAACAAAAGGTAATGATGATTAGAGAACAAATTTCTGTTTCGTTAGGTGATTAAGTGTCATAACCAAGAAAAGCCATTTGCCACCTGGCCCATTTTTCTTTTCCTTTATGCAAACTTTTTCTTCCATTGTGGACCCCAAACCCCAATACCTATCTCTCTCTCTCTTTTTTTCTGTTTATGTCTTTCCACACTTGAGTCCAATAGTAAGAAGGGTGAGTGATAAAAGAGTTCTTTATATTCAACATTTCATCATTTCTAGTCTTTAACACGTTTGAGAGAAATCAAAAAGTGATTTCTATTTTTTCTTTCGTCTGAAGGGTGTTTTGTGATGGGCAATTACAAGTTCAGGTTATCAGATATGATGCCCAATGCCTGGTTTTACAAGCTCAAGTATATGGGCAGAGCCAAAAACCAGAACTACACCAACACAAATTCTCAATCCTTGAAGAAAAAACAGCCAACTTCATCTACTAAAACAGCAACACAACAATCAAAACCAAAACCAAAACAACCCCACCACCATTATCAGTATCCAAGAAAGTCCTATTATTTCACTAGGGAGATTATCCCTAGTGATAAATTCTACAATTCTCCCACAAAAACAAAATCCTCAGACATCCATTTCCCTGACCCACCAAGAAAATCAACCAAACAGAGAAGACTCAAGAGAAGAACCACCAGGTCTGGTCCCCAGATTGTCAGTTCATCCTTTTCTGCTGGCTGTAGCTGCCGTGCCTCAATCTGGACCAAGTCTGATTCTCCGCAAGATTGTTCTTCTTCACCACTTGATAGCAGCTCCCCAGAGCCAGAACTTCTTGAGGATTGTGTTCCTGATTACAGGTATGACAAAGTTCTTGCTCCCGATCACTCTTTTGATGGCATGGTGGCCTTGTCAAACGCTTGTAGCTGCAAAGTAGATTCTGATAATAATGCGAAAGACATCGTTATTGATGTGGATAAGAAATCTCTTGAGGCTAAAAATGTCGATGGGTTCGATAGTTTATCTGAACTTGAACTCCCTCCCATCATAACCAAGCCCTCCAAGGTCAACGACACCAGTGAGCCAATCAAGTATAGAAGAAGTTCAGCTAAATATGAACAATCAAATGCTCACGGTTCACTGTCAGTTAAGGTTGTGAAAGAAGAGAGAATCAATACTAAAGAACACAAGACGAGTCCAGTTAGAAAATATTATGTGAATTCCCCTGGAGTACGTTTGAGAACTAATTCTCCGAGAATCGCAAGTAGGAAGATTCAGGCTTACGGGCGAAGGAGCACTTCATCGAGTTCGAGTTCGAGTAATTCACGGAGGAGTTTGTCTGATAGTTTTGCTATTGTGAAGTCATCATTTAATCCTCAAAAAGACTTCAGAGAATCAATGGTGGAGATGATTGTGGAGAATAACATCAGGGCTTCAAAGGATTTAGAGGAGTTGTTGGCTTGTTATCTTTCATTAAATTCTGATGAATATCATGACCTCATTATCAAGGTATTCAAGCAAATCTGGTTTGATTTAACTGACGTTCGGATTAAGCAGTAATAATTGCTTCCATAATTCCAGATATGTATATAACTTGTAGTTTTCTCTTTAATTTCCTTAAAGAGTAAGAATGTAGTTGAGCATAATTTCATCATTAGCTTCTTCAATTAGCAGAAATTTTAGTACTTTTCAACGTTACAGATTATAATCAATTAACTGCAATTGTAAAATCTTCTCTCTGTTGCTGAAAAATCCAAAACAAGAAAACAAACAAACAGAAATTCTTTTTTCATTTCTTCACTTTGGAAAAGGTGAAGCTCGAATGCCATTACATTTTCTTTTTTCTTTTTGTTTTCAAATGAACATTTAGACAAAATAATTTGACCCCACAGTACGTAATCTTCACTTTGTACCGGTGTACCAATTAGATGAAGCTACGTTGATGAGCAATTGCAGGGTTTCAATTCTTCTCTCTCTGGTCAGTTAAGCTTGTTCTGTATCAAATTGCCATCAAATTTTTGGTTTATAAATTTGCTAAAATGGAATTTTTTAAAGTTTTCGTGCAATTTGAAGTGGGGTTTTTGTCCATATTTAATTTGCTTTTATCCATCTCCATGTTTTTCTTCTTTGAAAAGAGACCGAAAAGACAGAAATCAGTTTTCTGAAGATCAGTACTTGCATGCTTTGAGACCAGCCTGAGAACAATAATACGCATAACTATACAAATAGATATATAAAGGGGACCCTCACGTACAAAGTCTGACAGTTTCTTCCATCAACTTCAGATTTTTCCTCCTAAAGAAAACACTCTTTCAAGGACAAAGATTCAGTTTTTTAATCTTTCTTCACATATCGAAAGGCCTGTTCACTCTCTGGGTAGTTTGTCCATCAACAAAATAAAGCTGAAAATTCAAAATCTTCAAGGTAAAAAAGCACTTCCCCACTTCGTTTATAATATATCAAAAGGTAAATTCAAATTTTCTTTAGTGTGAACGCACAAGCCACAAAAGCTCTTTCAAGATTTCATATAGCTTTGGCTAAAGTTGAATTTGATCTCTCAAAAAGTTAAAGTTACTTCGATAATTTCAAAAGCATGATACACTTTCAAATTAATCTCAGCACGAGTATAAATGAACAGTAGAGTAGGTGATGCACATTAAAGCAAGAAAATTTCATAATATTTTCTTAGAAAACAAACAAGGCTTTGTTAATATATAGTAAATATTGAGTATTTCTTGTAACAGTAACTGTTTTAACAAATTCTGATAAGAAAGCACCGATATAAAGTTGCTTTTAACGAGACCAGGAGCTTCAAGCTTGGCATACCAACCATATAATATATCGATAAAAATCATTTTGTCTTAGCGGGATTTGTTCTGAATCATCCCTAACTTTGCGGTTTCTTGAGTATTTTTATTGAGTTAAACGACTTTTTCTCACCCAAAAAATGGCTTAGTGACACTTTTCCACCTTTATACTTTTAAAATAACATTTCATTATCCCAAAATTATATTCCTTCACAATTTCTATTAAATATATTGTGAAGATGAAAATACTCTCACGAAAGATTAACTCTCAATCGTCAACGACAGCAACACGTCTCAACCAAATTCCGACACCAGAAATTGACCTTGTCACCACCATTCAACTCACTCTCATCCCCTCACCAAAACCCCTCATATTTCCACCCACAACCACTCATCAAACGCCTACGCCACCCAACCATCGTTGGTTGTGGCTTTTTCACAAACAGATGGTGGGCGTCACGACGTGAGTGGAAAATGGCACGTTTTTCGATAATCTGATCTCCCAAACTTTAACAAATCAACTCCAATCAATAGCCAAACAAACTCAAAACAAAAAATCTTGCAAAATCACTCCTAAACAACTCCAAACATCAAATCAAAGCAACCAAAAGTAAAAAACAACCCAAAAGCACCATCGCACTTCCTTCGTCACTCCTATTGTCATCGGTGACTTATGAAGTTCCCCCGCAACAACCCCACCCAAAACCAGCCGCACCACCACTTGAAGAGCTACCATTAGGGATGGGCATGGGGCGGGTTGGGTGAGGGTGCATGGTCCCCCGCCCCCTATACCCACCCCCACACCCGACTAGCACCCGAGAATGGGTTTAACAAAGAAACCTGCACCCGTCCCATGGGGGAGGGGAGACCCCCACACCCAACCCGCCTCGCCCCGCTCAACGGGGTTTTATCGAAAAAATTAATAAAAAAATGTAATAACAAATATATTACAATGTCATATTTAATCAGATATAGTTATTCAAAATAAATATGGATTAGGTTGGGAAAACAACTTTTCAATTATTCACATTTTTTTCGATAAGGTAAACAATTTGACTAGTGTAGTAATTACAAAAATATGAACTAATTTTACCATATGAATAGAATTTAATGAACAATTTCAAACAAATATACTTTTACATTGAAAAACTTAATTAGAATTATAGTATTATTAGTTTATTATATTTTGTGGAGGGTACGGGGTGGGGCGGGTGCGTGTCCAATACTATCCCCACACCCGCCCCGCACCCGATGACTCGTTTTCTTTTTAGACTCCTGCCCGCACCCACACCCGATTTTAGCTGGTGAAACCCGCCCAGAATAGGGTGGTCCCCCGCGGGTGCGGGTCCAATGCCCATCCCTAATTACCACACCCTTTCTTTTCGTATAGTGCATCGCGCGAGTCGCCGATTCCGATGACAATATGAAACTCCCACCCCCTAGCTCACCTTCTCCCCGTACCTCCCATTCTTGTCCTCCTACACCCCTTGTCAACCTCACCGCCCATCCGCTGTTGAACACATCTCGCACGCCTTCTCGCGACATGATTTGTTTTTCTGGTTGAGATTTGATTGGAGAGGTTGATTGAATATAGTTCGTTGGGATTTTGAAGTGTATTTGTGTTATGGATTGAAGTTATTGGTGTTTGTAGCCGAGTTTGTGGTGGTTTTTGGGTGGGTTTGTGGTTGGGAAGACGTCCGATATTTTAGGAGTGATTGATAATGCCAAAAGACCATCTTGCTCTCGCTTATAATTGACTTTGACCATACTGCCCTTTCTCACAACAAAAATTACTAATAATGGATACTAAAATGATATTTTAAAAGTCTAAGAGTGAAAAAGTGTCATTAAACCATTTTTTTGGTGGGAAAAAGTAGTTAACTCTATTTTTTTTAAACATGTGTAACTTTACTCTTCCATGTACGAACCCACTACTTTGATAATTAATATTGTAATATATAAACCATTTATAAAATCTTATCGAAGATTCCACTACTTTGATAATTACTTAAAATCTTATCAGAGATTAGTTAAAATACACGTAAACTATTCTAATTAAATAATTAAACGTCGGACAAAAGAAAAGGACAGTATGCATGTATATTTAAATTTGAAATTCTAACATTTGGTGAATTGAATTTTCCCAAGGGTGATATATTTAGATTCTACTCAACTACCATATATGGAAAAATAATAGAAGAGATTTGTTGTTGTCTTGTCCGTCCTACTGATTGTTATGGGTCAACTAAAGAAAGCTTCATTTTACGAGTATCATTAACTGTTAAATATATAGTATAGTTAGTGATGTGACTGGAATTTATAAAATTGCAGGAGGGAAAATGCATTTAATTTAAATATTATAGCCTATGATTAGGTAGGGAACGCTAGACCTTTAGACATTGTACCCAAAATTATGTTCTTCTAGGTCCAAAGAGTCGCCTGATGAGACCAAAAATAATTTGATTTTAATAAAAATTCTATAATCTCTTGGATTCAATGAATTTTACAGAAAATTAAGGGAGCTGATGTGGCGAGATCTTAGCGGTGTGATTATAAAATCAATGGCTATGAAGGAACGGTTGATGTGTCGGCGAGTCAAAGAAAGATTTTTATAATGATAAATGCAAAGAAAATTAATGGAATTAAGACAAGACGAGAAACAAAAATCCGGAGATTCTGGGTTTTGTTTGATAGTCTCACGTTTTGCAATTTTTATTTCTCTATCCAATTTACTCAATTAAATACGCTTTGGATTATACGATAAGAATCCATAGGAACAGTGAAACATTTGGACATGCGACATTCACAAGTTAAAATTGAGTGTTTGAAAATGCATAGAGTTTTACACCCAAGAGGTTGACTCATTAGGTAGAGGAAACCCTCTCATTATAAGACTAAGATCGATGTAAGATTTATGATATTCTTTATCATCTAATCTTGCGATATCTTTGTCACAGGTGAGACTCTTGTCTATTCGTCCATCTCACTTTCGAGTGAATCAATACCAGAGTCACGGATTGGGAGTTTCACACAAAAAAATTAGAGGTGGGCAAAAAGCTCAAGCCCAAAGGGCATGAGATTTAGGATCGGACTGGACCTTGGGGGGTGACTGAGCTTAGGCCGATCCCCCCTTACATAATTATAAATTAACCCAAATATATTAAAAAAATTACGGGGCTAAATTGATATTTAGCAGGCATGCATAGAGGTGTCAATGAGTCGTGTCGTACCTAAATTTTCATGGTCCGTCGTGCCGTGGGTCGTGTCGTGCCAAGGCCCACTGCAATTCGTGCCCTGTCGTGCCGTGTCGGCCCACGGCCCGACCCACTATATATCGTACCGTGCCGTGCCTCGTTCCATGCCTTGTTCCATGGGCTGTATAGTGGGCCGTGTCGTGACATGTTGTGGGTCTTCCTTCAAATTTAATATTTTTTTAAAATATTTATAAATTAAGGTAATTTTGATTTATTATTAATAACTACTATAATATATAATAAT
>WYDK02000024.1:691262-712650 GCA_009867345.2 Toxicodendron radicans | reverse complement strand
TTTTGGGTGGGAAAGTGTCATAAGTAGTATTTTGAAACTTTTTGGGTAGGAAAGTGTCATTAAGGCAAACATTGGGTAGGATTAATCGTTTACTCTTTTAGACACGAAAGAGGATTTTGATTATTCAAAATACCGTTTAAAGCACTAATGGGTCATAATGGAGAAAATAACAAATGTGTCCCTGAAATTTGGCTTAATTTAGCTTGAGTCCAAGCTCAAGCTCGAACTTGATAGATATATGATTAGTTCGAGCTTGACCCGATTACAATTGAGTCAAAATCAAACTTGTGCTCGACTCGATTGTAATCGAGTCAATTATTTTACTTATTAATTATTTTAATTTATATATATAATATTAATATAAAATTAAAATATTATATAGTACGTCGAGCTTTAGTAAGTTCGTGCGCTGCTCGATTCAAGTATTATGAGGCTCATACTCGACACACAAGCTCGACTTGAGTCGAGTCCAAACAGCCCGTGAGTGGCTCTACTTGTTTGTCGGGATATTATCATTTGCAAACTTCAGAGACCAAAGCGTTTACTAATATATTTTACAAATGATGTATGTATTGTATTATGAATTTACAAGATTAAAATTTTTAAACCAATTCTTAGGGATTAAATTGTTATTATCCAGTCACTGGGAGATGAACAGATAAAGTTAGAGAGAGTTGGGCCTGCTGTAAGGGAGGTCAGGTGATGATGTGAAATGTTCTCACGCGTTAAGGCGCGTGGAAAATTAGTACTTATTACAAAGACAAAGTTGTTGATGTCAGTGGGTCCCAGGTGGGGCTTTTAAGTGATATATGTTGACCGTCGATCTCTCCGCCACGCGCAGATCTAACGGGATGAGTTAATAGTCAAACAACTATCTTGATAGGTCCCTTTGACCACACCGGAAACATGCTTTTTTAAAAAACTAATTTCCTAACTTTGACTGGCCTGTCACATCAATCGAGGCGCTCTTCGTTGAATATCGAGGTGTACTTTGAAATTACCATTCTAGACATCACCCCTTCCAAATTTTACTTCTCGCCCATCTCTTCGCAATGACCAAACGGACCTCCTTAAAAATCCCCGTTCACCCACACTAATATTTTTGCTTAATTCTTTTAATTATTCCAAATTAATCATAATTAATAGACTAATTATGCAATAAAATTTCATTATTTTCAGCATACTATACAGTAAACCCATCACGTGACATGGATTGTGCTACCATCCAATGCCTAGATTTATATCGTGCGTCACTCTCTCTCACAAAATTACTTTACTTACAAGATAAAAAGTCTAACAGTAAATAATATAACTCTAGATCTGGATTGGAGAATTATGCGTGCAAAATCTTCTCTTCACATACATGAACAACAAGCAAGAGAAACACACACATAGACAATGAGAGAAAAACAGAGAGTTCATTTTTGTAAACACACAAGTGTAATACACAGAAAGAAATACAATAACAGTGGGCCTAGGATTTGCATTAAGCATCGAAATCACTTTAAAAATTATCTATTCTTTGTTCTTTGCTCTTTATGTTTTCCTTTTATATCCCATATTGATCCAACATCGAAATATTGGCTTCCTGCAAGTCCTTGCATAAGTTTCGTCGAGAAATATATGTGTTTCTCGTTGGTTTTAAACACAACATCAACCCATAAAAAAAATTACATAAAACTACACATAATATTTTATACAATATTTTTCATACAACTTGATGTGATAAAATATAATTGACTGAATTTAAAATAAAAATAAATTTTTATTCAATTATTTTTTGTGATATTATGTTGTATTGTTATACTATAAATGTTATATAAACATACTGTAGGTATAAAATTATCCTCCCAAATTTTAAATAGTTTTGAAAAGTGAAACGGGTTGTCCGTGAGAGGGAAATGGCCAGGGGAGCAATAAAATAGGGACGTGGAGGGTAAAATGGTAAAATGGTAAAGAGTAAAAGGCAAATCTGTTGTTGATTAATTGGTAATAATGATTTGTTTATTGATTAATTAATTAAATCCGGGTTATGGTTGGTTTGACCACTGCTTAATGGGCTCCATCTCTCTTCTTCTCTGTCTAATATTCTTTCATCTTTTGTTTACTTTTCTCTCTCCCAAAAACTTAAAGAAATAAAAAAATCTCTCTCATTCACTTCTCATCTTTGACTTGTTAAAGCTTTTTTCTTCTCATCTAATCAAATACCACAAGTTTTTGTTTCAGTTTTCGCCGTCTAGTCTTCCTTTATCGCCTCAGTTCTTAGACTTGTATGAACTCCGTTTTTTTTTTCCGGGTAAGATTAATTTTAATTTAATTTAATTTTTGCTGATTATTTTTGAATTGTGGGTTTGTGTTTCTTGTTTCTACCTTTTTTTTTTTTTTTTGGAGAAAATCAGGGATTTATTCGTTTGTTTGAATCTGTGTTGTTGTTTTGTTGTTTTGTTACGTAAATGGTATGTCTGTTTGTGGTGATATAATTATTTTTGAGAAATTCAATTAGCTGATTGGTTGATGAATGAAATTGTGAATTTTCTGCTAATTTTGGATCTGGGTTTATATGTTTGTTTTGATTTATAATTTTTTTGTTCAGTTGGTGGGATGCTGATTTATATGGTTATTGTCTTCTTTTGAAGAGCATTAATAGTTATGCAGCTTTATCTTGAATTGTTGCAATTCAATTATGTATTTGTTAAAACGGGGATTTTTACATCGTGGTAATATTATTTTAATCAATCTTGCGGGGTGAAGAAACTTAGGTCATTGGTTAGTAAATTAATGATTAAATTTAGGTGAATTTTACCAGAACTGGTGATCAAGAACTGTTCTAAACCTTCCCACTTGTGTTTAAAACCTACCCACTTGTTATTTGTTCTTTTATGAAACTTAGTAAAAGGCTTGAGAACTGGGATTTTCTGTTCATTAAAAACATTAAGTGGGCTGATTGAATTTATCGGTGGATGTGGATATTTTTGGGGCATGAGCTGTTTGTGTAGACTGGTTTTTGTTTTTCTCTCTGCTTAAGATTTTTCAAGTCTGAATAATATGAATTGTTAATGATGATAGTGTTAGTTATTTGTTTTTCTTTTGGTTTTACTGGCGTTCTTAGTGTTTCAAACTCGCAGTTGTGATTGTGGCTTTGTTTGATTCGGACATTTTTTGTTTTTCTTTCGGCAGAATCACGGTGGAACACAATAAATCCTTGAATTTTTGTACATAAAATGGGGTGTTTCACAGTTTTGAAGAGTAAGAAGAAAAAACCTGAGCAGACTGTTCGTATTAAAAGGGTCAATCCGCAGGAGTATACTCCCACCACGCTGCCTGAGCCCCAAAATCAAACCCCAACACGCTCACTCCAATCAGCACCTCCAAGTTTTAGGAATAGAGTGAAGCCTGTTCAACCAAATAACAAAGCTTCTAACAATAGATCAAGGGCATTATCTGCCCCATCTAGTCTTGATGCGGCAGAACAAGATGTACTTGCAGCAAGTGAATATGAAGAGCAAGAAGAATCAAAGAGCCGAGTTGGATTGGGGAAGGAACAATGGTCTTCAAGTCCGCAACCTCTTCCACTTCCATCACCTCAGGGTGCTGCTGCACTTAAGACTACTGGAAGCTTTAAAGCAGGGAATGTCAGTGGTCCTCTGTTTGCTTCTGGACCTTTGCCACTGCCTCCTACTGGATCTGGAACACTTCGGAACTTCCCATACGAAGAAGTTGCAGCCGCTTGCTATAATTTCTATTCAGACCGATGCATGTCAGAAGGTCTTTCTTCTGTAATGTATATGGCTTCCTTTGGAGGAGAAGATGCTTCAAGCTCAAAGAAGTTTGAAGCCACTGTTACTCGCCTTAACCCGTCCACTCAGGTAACATATAAACATGTGGTTAATTTGGATGCAGTCATGCATGTTCCACATTTATTTATTTCAATTTTTTGATTCTGGGTTGCCTTAACAGTGGCTCCAATTAACGTTGATTGTATTGAATAATTATTAATGTCTTTGACCATGGAGAACTTCATCACGCATTAATATTTCTTCTTGAAGTTCTGAAATATCTGAGACTGTGAAGTTATATCTATGTTTTTTGTGTTCTTACAGGGTTTGAAGGAATTTATCAGTGAAGTAAACACCCTTGCATCTTTGCAACATCCAAACCTCTGCAAGTTGCTCGGTTATCATGCACGTGATGGTTCAGAGCAGAGAATGCTGATATATGAGAGGCTTTCTCATGGAAGCTTGGATCGGCTTCTATTTGGGAGATTAGATGGGCCCCCAATTGATTGGAACACTAGAATGAAAATTGCATTATGTGCAGCACAAGGTCTGACCTTCTTGCATGAAGAAGGGCCATTTCAGGTAATCAGAAATTTATTATCATTTTATGAAGAGTAAAGACTAACTGACCCAAAAAATGGTACCCTGTGTTACTTTTTTAGTCTTAACTTTTCCCAGCAATGATACTGATATAAAATCTCATCTTTACTTGGTTATTTCTTTGGTTAGAATATATGTTCTGACTGCTTGGGTATTGTCCTGGTCTTTATATGTGCTAAGATTTTGTACTTGTTTGTGATTACTGATTTCGCAATTATTTTTACAGGCAATGTACAATGAATTTTCAACTGCCAACATACAGATTGACAAAGATTTCAGTGCAAAGCTATCAGGATATGGTTGTGTTGGTCATATTCCTGAGACAGATATCTCTAATAATTCTGTTGTAAGTACTTCTGCCTGCCTTGTGCTGTGTTCTTTCTATTATAAAGTTCATTTGTTATTAGATTTAAAAGTTAACTTGCATTTGGGTGTGATAATTTCTAACTAAATTTTCACGTACTTTTTTGGTTCTTGGAATGACTTTATTTTTGTGTTTGAGATTCGGGGATTTGATTATATTTTCATCTTTTTGATCTGTGAAGGCTGCAGCAAATCTTTCAGTGGAGACATTAGAGAGAGGTTTGCTGACTCCTAAGAGTAATGTTTGGAGTTTTGGGATTGTACTTCTTGAACTACTCACTGGCCGGAGGAATCTTGATAGCCACCATCCCAAGGATGAAAGGAACTTGGTTAAGTGGAGCCGGCCTTTCCTTGCTGATGACTGTCGACTTTCTCTCATCATGGATTCTCAGCTGAAAAGTCGCTTTCCAGTCAAAGCAGCTCGGACAGTGGCTGATATTGCTCTAAAGTGTCTTCAGAAGGATCCATCAGAAAGACCCACCATGAGAACCATTGTTGACCATTTGAAAACCATACAAGACATGAAATTCCCGTGTAGGTATCCTCTTCAAGAGCCGGCTGTAATTGCTGGTAAACAGATGTCAAGATCACCAAGTCTGAACGGGATCATCACCCCTGCACCTAGGTTAAGTTTTTCACCATCTCCACCATCACGAGCCCGACTATCTGTTTCCCCCACAAGGCCACTTGCTCTGCCCTTATCTCTTCCACCGCGTGCTTGTTCTTCCACCATCACTTTTGAAGAACTGGATAGGCAAGAAAGTCGGAGATCATCGTCGTCAACTGTTCGAAGGGCTAGTGTTGAAGGATTTTGAATGTTTATAATATGCATTTTTTCATTTTTTTGGTGCCTTTTTTTTTTTTTTTTTGGTGATTCAACACATATATAGAAGATAAAAGATGTGGTGCTTCCACCTTTCCTTCCCTCAGGATGATGAAAATTGAGAGGATGGTCTTTTGTAGATAAGAGTGAAAGCCTGGTTTGACTGGGTTCCATTAGTTTCCATCAATCCAGATGCCATTTATAAAATAACTCTACATATTCTTCCTTCTCTTCCAGCTCATTTGAATTTTATTGTATGTCTCAACAGAAACAAGCGTCTGCATTCCGGGAAGTTCAGTTTGATGGTTTATATTTTTTATTGTCGTTGATCCTATATGCTGACTGTGTACACATAAATTTATAAACAATACCACAATATATATACATTTTGTTATAGTTCATACTATATTTTATTAAAATAAAAAAAGAAAATTTAAACTTTATGGTAAGCTCTAAGCTGTATTAACGTACCCAGGTTTTGGAAACTGACTGCATCCCCAACGTTTAATCAGGAATTAGGCTCGTACTGGGTGAAGTGTGAACCTTTTGGTTTGGTTATTAATTGGGAAAAGAATTTTCTCAGGTGCATTTTGTTTCTTTCTATTCATTACTTCTCAATGACTGCACATGGAATTGGAATGACTGTTTTCGTCTCTTGTGATTAGAAGGGAATCAAACTTAACGGGTGGAGTTGCTTTAATGGCTTCAATAACTTGCAGTTAGTTGGCGATTTGTGGAAAATTCATGGGTTTGAAAAAGGCTTAAGCTACAAAATAGAGAGAAGGACATCATCAGCAGATTGCCAGATGATGTTCTATGTCACATCCTCTCATGCCGAGTGGGACGCACTCTTTGAAGAGCTTTGACGCTTTTTTCGTTTGAAGATGCTGTTCGGACTACCATTTTATCATCAGGATGGAAGAATCTTTGGACTAAAATGTACAAGTTTCGCTTTGTTGTTAACTTCCCAAACACTGTGGGTTTAGATACAAGAGTTGCTCTTCATATTCCTAACTCTGGTGTATGTTTCCCAAGTCTTAAAATGCTTCAGGTTGAAGTTATGTTACCAAATGGTGGCATAATGAATAAGTTCTTTGAAAGCTGTACTGTACTTGAAGTTTTGACAATCGATGGAGAACTTCAGCGTAGAGATGGCATGCAGACCTTCAACAATCATCGTGCCTAGGGGTGAAATCGAGTCGAGTATCTGACTACTCGAACTCGACTCGATTACTACAATATTGAATTTTATTGAATTCGAGTTCTAATTCGAATTCGAGTCTGATCGAACCTGAGGAATCGAGTTCGAACTCGAACTCGGTATCTGAAATTAGAGTTTGAGTTAGTATAATCGAGTTTTAATCGAACTTCTTGAGTCGAGTTGTACCATGATCGAATTCGACTTGAATAAGTATTCGAGCTACTTGAGCTCGAGCCGAGCTTGAGCAAAAAACTGAGCCGTTTCACCCCTAATTATGCCAACTCCCAAAAGGCTAAGCATAGATGATTTGGTATCTTATGAGTATTTCTATTATAAGCGCAATTTTTTGGTTGATGCCCCTAATCTTGAATACATGAAAATTTCATTTCGTAACATAGCTTGTTACTTATGTGCATACATATTTAACTAATTGAGTAATTGATACATATTATTTCTGAATGTTTAACTCTTCCTGTTTCATTAGATTTATTGTCACTATCTTTCTAAAAGACTAGAAGACTTTATTTTTGAGGATTTTTATTGGGTTGAATCAATGTTTTTATACTCGGATCGGACCTTAACACGGTCAAGGGGCCGGTCCCTGGGTTGGGTGCTCCGACCGGTCATACTATTTGTGATGTTTTTGTTGGGAATAAAAAAATTCCCACAATTCAAACACAGAAAAATTAAATCAAGAAACTCAAAGTAAAGCAAACCAAACACAAATTTTTTAAAGTGGTTCGGCCCAATCAATTTAGCCTACCTCCACTATCCACTTAAACAATCAACTATTCAATTTGCAAACTCCTTACAACTGTGCAAATTTAGAAGAGAAAATTGCAAACTCCTTACATGATCCCAAAAAACCCAATTATACCCTTAATAACAACGCACAATGACTATTCTTTTGGTGTCTTTACTTTCACTTTTTTACATACTTCAAAGGCCCAAACTGCTAGTCTAATTAAAGGGGAGAGTCCCTTTGCAGCTCCCTGTCCCAAGCAATGTGGGATTCAAGGCACAATCCCAACAAATCCTCCCTTGACTTGAATCCTCATAATTAGATCCCATTTTCTAATCCCTATAACTAGACCACCTCTTAAAGTTTTGCGCTCACGAACTCCTTGAGATTCGTCGCCACCGAGTCTCCTTTGAAATCCCCTCTCATAGAGCTTATTTGAAACTCTCTCTCATAGAGCTTGCCTTCTCCCTCACAAATAGCTTGCCTTCTCCCTCATAGAGTTTGCCTTCTCCCAGATCATGAACCATGGGCTCTGATACCACTTGTTGGGAAAAAAAAAGATTCCCACAATTCAAACGCAACAAAATTAAAGCAAAGAACTCAAAGTAAAGCAAACCAAACACAAGAATTTTAAAGTGGTTCGGCCCAATCAATTTAGTCTACCTCCACTATCTACTCAAACAATCAACTATTCAATTTTTAGAAGAGAAAAATTGCAAACTCCTTACAACTGTACAATTTTAGAAGAGAAAATTGCAAACTCCTTACATGATCCCAAAAAGAAAAATTACACCATTAATAACAACCCACAATGACTATTCTTTTGGTGTCTTTACTTTCACTTTTTGAGATACTTCAAAGGCCCAAACTGCTAGTCTTTTTAAATGGGAGAGTCCCCTTGCAACTCCCTTTCCCAAGCAATGTAAGATTCAAGGCACAATCCTAACAGTTTTAAGGTGATTAAGATCAAACATATTGTTGTCGATGCGATGGTGTATATGAAAAAAACGACAATCACGCAAGTATACGTGGTCAATAAGTAATATAGATTCCTAATAATCGAGTTATCGTCCCACAAGGATTGTGAACTAGTCAGTCTCAAATCTATGCTCTAGCAATAGTATCAGAAATAGAACAGTGATACTATTGAACTAAATAAACAATAATGAATGGTTACTCAACTAAATGAAATTAATCAACTAAAATAAACCTAATTATGAATTCTAAATCAATAGAGTAAGATAGCAGCAATATCAGTAATCAGATAATGACAAGTCAGATTTGAATAAATCTCTCCTATTGTAATGCTGTGAAAAATGCTATAGCCTAACTCATCATGACATTTCACTCAATGCACATCTAGAATCTTGTACTGTTCACTCGAACATTCTACAAGCTTATTTACTAAGCTTAAATCTAACATACATCTATGTAGATCTGGACTTAAGAAACATATTAAGACTCGGTTTGTTAGCAATCGTACAAGGAAGCACACATATGTATATGTATTATTCTCATACTCTTGTATGACCCTAAGACTTGTATTATCAAATGATTTCTCTTATCAACAGACCTTCTCAGCATCCATTAACAAGCAAGATAACATATATTGAACGACCAACTCAACATTGCAACATATAACACGCATCTGATTAAAATGAAATGTAAACATCAAAGACTATATTAAGGATAAAGATGAACATTATAATAGGAGTTCATCTACTCAAATCCAACTTGAAGGAAATGAGAGTAAAGCAAAGTAGAAAATACAACCATGAAGTTCATTGGACAAGGAAACACAAAATACAAGGAAGAAGATAAAGAATATATCTTGGAATGCTCAATCTCCTCCTTGTTGATGGCTCATTATCTCTTTATGATTTTCTGCAATTTCTCATCTAGAATATACCATCTTTAGCCATCACTCCTTTTGAGGAAGAAGATTTCTCCTCCAATCTTTCCACTTTGCTTATATATGAGAGAATGTAGGGCAACTTGTCACACATGGCTGAATATTAGAATAAATCAATCCTCACAGCCATGTTATTGTACATTCTCTCAATGTTACACAAAAAAAGTGATTGTCCTTTTCGGGACAACTCAGCACAATTGCAGGACCACAAACACTTTTCTGTTATGTTGATCTGACGCGTTATGCGCCAACATCCTTTGCCGCACAATCAACAACATAATTCTTCAAGTTAAACCATTTGATTCCTAGGTCAAGCTGATTGATTTCGAACTGCAGAAAATTAATTAAGGAAGTTAAGCCAAAATAGAGCAGAATAGTACGCATTTTCATTTTTAAACAAAATAAAACTCCAATTTGACAAAGTTGTAAAATTATGTACTAAACTAAACTAAAATAGCTAAATTAGAAATAAAAACCATAACAAATATTCTAAATTAGGATTATGATAACTCTGTTTACAAGAGTTATCACATATGCCGGAGGGACATACCAATCTAGAAGTGGTCAAGTACTTGTTGAAAAACTGTGATGTCTTGGGAAGTTTAAAATGAATTTTTATCTTTTTTACCAAAGGAAAAACTCCGAAAGGAAATTCTTAGGAACAATCGATTATATTTGTTAATCAGTCGAAATAGAAATAGTGAGATTATAATTAAGTATGTATTAATATAAGTATCATGGTTATCAAAATTATAATATTAAATGAGTAATATTATACTTACAAAGACTCTATGCAAAATCTTTCATACAAAGTGACATGTCAAAATATGATTGGATGAATTAATATAAAAACCAACTTAATAAATGCATATTAAATGAAACTAAATGATTTTATATTAATTCATCCAATCATATTTTAACACGTCATTTTGTATGAAAGACTTTGTAAGTGTAGTATTATTGAAAGAATAATAATATTTGTACAAATTTTTTTATACAAACTGATGTGTCATATAAAATGATGGATGAATGTACATAAAAAGTCAACACATTAAATGCTCAATAAATTAGATGAACGATGTGTCAATTAAATAACAGTGCAAGTGTGCAACATCGGTTTGTATGTAAGAGTTTGTATGTAAGAGTTTGTACAAATAGCACAACTATGGATATTAAATGGAATCCTCCTACATCAATAAAATTAAGAGTTAATGATGTTAATCCCCAAAAGTATGATATAATTACAAAACTCCCTCTAAGATTTAGGAAATAACATAAATCCCCTTGTCGTTAATGAATTGTTAGTGACTTGTTAAAATTTACACTATTATGTGTTAGGAATTATTACCAAATTACCTTCCTACCGTTTGTTTTAACACCTAAAACTTAACGGCAGAGGGATTTTTGTTATTTTCGAAACCTCAAGTGAATTTTTGTTATTATATCATACCTCAATGTGATTAATTCATTAACTCTAAGGGGCTGTTCGGTTCGAAGAATATTTTATTACCAAAAAGATAGAATTATTGGGAAGATAGATTACCTTGAAGATTACTAATGAATGTTATTATATTATTATGTTTGATTAGATTGGTGGTATAAATAATTAATGTGTTTGGTTGGGAGGAATAAAAGATTTATGAAGGATCTTTTTACTAAATTGCCCTTATATTTAATATTATTATTTAGTATTATTAATTTGTATTTTATAGTTTAACCCCCAACATTTGAGATTTAGATAAAATACCCCAGCTGTCAGTGGCCGTCGACACTGACCGGAATGACACACGACCTGATCGGAATGGCTCACAACCGGCCGGCTGACCAGTTGTGTGTCATTCTGGTGAGTGTCAGCAGCCGCCGACGATGGTGGCCGACAGCTGCCAGTGGTGGTGGGGTGGCTGGGGTGTGACATGAGAGACATTTTTGTCCAAAAAATAAATATATGAGGTTAAACAAGTCATTTTACTAAGTTGGGTTAATTGTCATTTAATAGAAAAACGGGGATATAATTGTCCCAAAGGATAATTATTTAATGGTAAAATGGGAACAAAAAATGGATTACCCTAGTAATCTTAGAATTACACTTTTTTTTTTTGTTAATCTGATTACCTTCAATATTACCAACAGTAATTACTATTGACATTCAAATATTGCCGAAATCTTTTATTACCTGACAACCAAACAAGGTAATGTCTGGATTAATTGAAAGATTACAGAATTAATATGAAATTACACTGAACCAAACGGCCCCTAAAAGTAATTCAATACATACCATCCTTTTTCCATAATTTGACACCTTCAAAATATAACCAAAAACATACCCCCACCACACTAAGCATAACAACATTAGCTTCCAAAATCTTCTTATATATAACAAAAACTCTTCCAACTCCTTAAATATCTTAACTCGGATAATAACCTCTAACACTAGTAATAGTTATATGCCAATTCAGAAGTGTTTTTCTCGTTGTATAAATAAATTATAAATAGTTAAGAATGCTATACTTAATATTTTTTATTTTTGAAAGAATTTTAATTATGTTGCCAACACACTAATATAATAAGAAATACAAAACTGTTTAACTATTTAAAACTCTTTGTATGAGCATAGAGAGAAGAAAGCTATTAATGAAATTCAACATCTCACAAGGGACATTCATGTGATAACTAACAAAAACAGAAACAAAACAACTTCGCATACAATAATATTTTAGGTTATAAATACATACTCAGAACACTTTGTTTTAAATATTATCACAAAAAACCCCAAACAACTTCACACACTATTACTTCATATTTACAAATACCCAATAAAACTTCATTTTGTGTATCATCCAAAAAAATAATAATAATGGTTCAAGAAACGAAACAATTCACCATTATTGCGACTTTCTTAACGATATTTTTGTTTTTCTTTCAGCTTTTCCCAATTGCAATTTGTGACACGAGACCCGTTCCCTCAAATGATTTGAAACTCGACAAATGGATTGACTATAATGTCGAAAAATTCAAGGAAAGAAAAAGTAAGTTAAATCATACAGACTATAAGTCACCTCAGATGAACTCTAACTTGGACGGAGTTCAGATGCACTCTAACTTGGACGGAGTTCAGGTGAACTCTAACTTGGACAGAGTTCAGATGAACTCTAACTTGGATGAAGTTTTGGCTGTGGCAGAGGCTGGTGTTAAGGTTATAACTGTTAAGAGAGATGGTAGTGGAAATTTTGGGACGGTGACAGACGCGATAAATAGCATTCCAAAATGGAACACTAATAGGGTGGTTATTAAAATCAGTACAGGTTGGTATTGGGAGAAGGTCACCATTGACAAGTCGAAACGATTCATAACATTGTACGGGGAAGACCCAAATGACATGCCGAAGATTTTTTTTAATGGGACAGCGGCTCAATATGGCACGCTGAACAGTGCTACAGTTGTCGTGGAGAGCGATTATTTTGTGGCCGTCAATATTATATTTCTGGTACACACTTTTGTTAATATATTATATGCATTATATTTTAAACTTTGTCTTCTATTTTTTATAAATATAACTGACATAGAGCAAGTGATAAGTTAAAGTGCATGTGTTGCATTTGAGAGTTCATCAATAACTAGCTTCATCAGTTTATATTGTGCATATCTTTAATTTAGCTATTTCTTCTTCTTTCTTGATCTTTTTCTCGTAGAATTCAGCTCCAATGCCAGATGGAAAAAGAGTTGGTGCACAAGCGGTTGCCATGAGAATATCAGGAGATAAAGCAACGTTCGATAATTGCAAGTTTATAGGTTATCAAGACACATTGTGTGATGATAGAGGCAAACATATCTTCAGGAACTGTTATATCCAAGGGACCATGGATTTCATTTTTGGAAATGGTCAATCCCTATACTTGGTATTTCCACATCTCTTATTATTAATATGCTCTGAATTATGTTAATATCGTAAGTTTAATAAACAAATTGAAATAAGAACATATGCTTTTATGAAAAAAAAAAAAAAACTAAGATCTAGTTAACCATATTTGTTAAAGTAAAATGCTTATTAATATATGTGAAATAAACATGATACATTTTTCTTAGAATGAAATCTTTAAAAATGGGATTTTGATGTAGAACACTACTATAAGATCAATTTCAAATGGCATCGGAGTTATTACAGCACACGGCAGACAAAACGAGAGTGAAGAAAGTGGATTTGTATTTGTCCAATGTAGCATAACCGGTACAGGTAAGGCTAAACTTGGTCGTGCATGGAAGCAGAGTTCTAGGGTTATTTATGCTTACACATACATGGACAGTCTCATCAATGACAAAGGATGGTCTGATGGCATGACTGACAATGAACACAAGTATTTACCTCGATCATCCTTTTCTATAGTTAACAATGATATTAATTCTTAACAACCTAGTAATAAACTATGTGTTTTGTTAATTTGAATATTTTGTAGACCTGTTTATTATGGAGAGTACAAGTGTTATGGACCAGGGGCAAGTTCTTCTGGTCGAGCCAAATTCGTCAAGATATTGTCTGATGGAGAAGCGAAACCCTTTTTGAGCATAAGTTTCCTCGATGGAAACAAATGGATCCTCCCACCTCTTAAGTTGTGACTTATTCATTACTAGATACAACTAAGAACGATAATTTGTTAATGAAAATTATACTAAAACAAATGGTATGATATGAGATGAGGGAGAATATTTGTTGATTGTGTATTCAGATTTAAAATTAGTTTGTATCCAATTAGAATACCTAGTTTGATTCATTGTTGGTGACTTTAATATTTTCCTTGTTCTTATATCTTTGCTTTGTACAAATTCTTTCAATAAATTGTATCACAATTCTGTCTTCGAATGAACAAAATCTATTACATATATATCCAATTAAAATTCAACTAAATATTTAGACTTTTACGAAGACATCTATTCAACACATTAACTTTGGAGCAAGATTAACCAACCAAGCAGTGGTAATGGTAATGTTTTTGTAGTATGTCATAGAACTTTCAACGTTATAATTTTAATACTCTTAGGGTGGGTTTGGTTCGGGTTAAATAAAGATTACAGAGGTAATCTGTCTTTTAATCCTAGAATTCTCATGTTTAGTTGAAAAGTAAAAAAAGATTCTGGTAATATTCAAATACTAATAGTGGTTACTGTAGGTAATCCCGAGGGTAATTCAATTACCAAGTGAAAATGTGTTATTTTTTTTATTACCAAGGTAATCCTAATAGTGTCCCCATTTTACCCTTACTTATTAACATTTCGGACACAAATGTCCTCATATGTCTACTAAATAACAATTAACCCAACTTTGCGAAATGACTTCTATAACCTCATAAATTAAATTTTTGGACAAAAAAAACTTTTATTTTACATAAATTAACCTTAATTTTGTTACAATTTTACCCATAACTATTAAATTTTTTGGACAACAATGCCCTTGTTTTAAATACAATTTACAAAAATATCAAAGGTCCCAATCACCACCAAATAATAAAATATATATCAAATGTCTCAAATCTTGGAGGTTAAATAATAAAATACAAATAAATAATAATAAAATAATAATATTAATAGTATTATAGTATAACGACAATTTAGTAAAAGACACTCCATAAATCTTTTATTCTTTCCAACTAAACATATTATTATAACATACCCAACAATTTAATATTATCTAACCAAACACATTTTTAATAAGATTTCCAGTAATCTATCTTCCCAATAATATAACATTTCCAGGGGCATTTGGTTCAGTGAATGTTTTATTACGGTCACATCTAACCATTTATCTTGCGCTAGAAATGGCCAGATCAAAATTGGCCATTGACAACCGTTTTGGGCCAAATTCGGTATGAATCTGGCCGAAAATGGCCTTTTCCGGCCAGATTCATGGTGAATCTCGCCGGAAAAGATTACCAACAGTAATTACTATTGGTATTCAAATATTACCGAAATATTTTATTAGCTCACAACCAAACAAGGTAATGTTCGAATTACTTGATAGACTACAGAATTAATCTTATATTATACCGAACCAAATTCCCCCTTAGTTTTCTTTATAGTTATATTATCAATAACACTACCTATACAAATAACTCTTGAAAAAATATGTATATAAAATGATACATGACAAATTGATTGAAAAAGTGAATATAATGAGTTTAACTTTTTTTTATTCACTATTACATTCATTTTTTGACACATCACTTTGTATGTTAATTTTTGCAAATGACTTTGTATGATTAATAGTACGTTTATATTTGTTAGAAGTTATATTTGTCTCACATCGCCAATTTAATAGATTGTTATAGTGTATATATGTGGTTGAACTATTTCCTCTTTTAAGCTAGCTTTTGGGAGTAAGCTCCTCGTTTATCATAGTATTAGAGTCATGTTCACTCAAATTATAAAACATGAATTATTTTAATAGGAATTTGAGAAGTATAATCAATCATTTTTATTGTATAATACAATTAATAACACAACGAAAGTCAAAATTTTTCTTTCATTGTCTAATTAATCAAATATTCAAAGGGTTATATAATCTATCAAACATTTTACACTTATGTGTGAGGATAAAAGAATATTTTAGAATTTTCATTAATTCATAGCTTAAGGGAAGTTAAGAGTGTTTTCATAAATAATCTCTTAAATTTCTGCTGAGAAATAAATACATAAATTATATATAATAAAAAAATCCAATAGTATAGAATTAAGCTAAAATATAAAAATTAATTAATAATTCAATTTTATATGTAATTTTGAGAAACTTTTAACATTTTCCAAATTTATTTTGAGTTGTCCATACTCTTGTATCATTAAATTCGAAAAAACACATAAAGAGACAAATAAAACACTTAGTATATATAAGTGTAACTATATTGAACTACATTTTGTTTTAACATTTTATTGGTGGGATAAGGATATTAGGGTAAGATTTAATGTGAATAGAAATCGCAAATGTATTAACATAGAATAATTATATGCTTACAACTGAGTCATACAATCAGACAAAAAACATAGGACATAGTAGTCATTTTACATAAATTTTGTGCAATTTTGCCTGGTTTGTATGACTCTGTAACATTATTGATTAACATTTAAATGTAACATATGTGACAAATAATTACTAGAAATAAAAATGAAATACAAACCATTCTTTTACAATTCTACTATGTACATCAATAAAATTAATAAAATACAGGCAGTCATTTTCCATTCTTATTCACATTATGCCTTCACACCTTTAAAATATAACCTAATATACCCACACTAAGCACATCAACAATATCTTGTTAGCTTTTAGAATCTTTTTATAAGAGTATTCTAATATCAATTGTATACTAATTAAGAAAAAAGTTTTTCACATTGTAAAATTAAATTTTTAAATAATTAAAAATGTTATAATTATATATATTTTTTAAATTTTAAAAGAGTTTTAATTTATGTTGCCAGTACATTAATATAATAATAATAAATTTAAACTATTTGGAATACTTAAAGGCATTAATTTATAACTACCAAATAACAAAAAAAACAAAACTTCTTCACTTACATTAGCACTTTAGATTATAAATACTCGATAACACTTCGTTTTGAATAATAACACGAGAAAGCACAAACAACTTCACATACACTATTACTTCATATTTAAAAATCAATAATGGTTCAAGAAATGAAACAATTCACCATTCTTGCGACCTTGTTAACAATATTTTTGTTTTTTTCTCAAATTTTCCTAGTTGCAATTTGCAACACAAGACTCATCCCCTCAAGTGAATCGAAACTCGACAAATGGATTGCTTATAATATCAAAAAGTTCAAGGAAAGGAAGAGTGAGTTAAATCACACTGGTTTTAGGGTAAATCAGATGGACTCTGACTTGGACGGAGTTTTGGCCATGGCTGAGGCTAGTGTTAAGGTTATAACTGTCAAGAGAGATGGTAGTGGAGATTTTTGGACAGTGACTGATGCAATAAACAGCATTCCAATGGGGAACATTAATAGGATGATTATTAAAATCGGTAGAGGTTGGTATTGGGAGAAGATCACCATTCCCAGTTCAAAGCCATTTATAACATTATATGGAGAGGACCCAAATGACATGCCGAAGATTTGTTTTAATGGGACAGCGGCTCAATACGGCACGTTTAACAGTGCTACAGTTGCCGTGGAGAGCGATTATTTTGTGGCTATTAATATTGAATTTGTGGTACAGAGCGCTACAATTGTTTTATTTCAAAGTTTATCATTCTATTGTACTTATTTTAAATTAAATTAATTCTTTCTTTTTCTATTTTTTCTTTCTTTTCTTGTAGAATTCAGCTCCAAAGCCAGATCAAACAAAAGTTGGTGGACAAGCAGTCGCCATGAGAATATCAGGAGATAAAGCAACGTTCCACAATTGTGTATTTATAGGTTATCAAGACACATTGTATGATCATAGAGGCAAACATATCTTCAAGGAATGTCACATTGAAGGCACAGTGGATTTCATATTTGGAAATGGCCAATCCTTATACTTGGTACTTCCACATCTTTTATTGTTATTACACTTTTAAGTATGCTAATAGGTTAAGTAATATATATAAAAGATAAATTAAAAGTATATATATATTTTTTTTTTTTTTTTTTTTTTTTTTGAAAGGACTATTTATGAAAAATAAATTTCTAGGATGTGATTAACCATATTTATTATATAAAAGCTTATTAATATATGAGAAATTAAATTGATACACTTTTGTGTGAAAGGAAACTTAAAATTGTGATATTGTTGTAGAATACCACTATAAGATCAGTTTCAAATGACACTGGAGTTATCACAGCACATGGCAAAGAAATTGAAAGTGAAGAAACTGGATTCGCATTTGTCCAATGTAGCATAATTGGCACAGGTGACACTAAACTTGGTCGCGCGTGGAAGAAAAGTTCTAGAGTGATTTTTGCTTACACATATATGGACACTCTCATCAATGGCAAAGGATGGTCTGATGGCATGACTGATTTTGAACACAAGTATTCACTTTAATCCTCATTTTCCTTAATTAAAAATGGTATAAATTCTTAATAACCTAGTAACAAATTATGTGTTTTGATAATTTGAAAATTTTGTAGACCTGTTTATTATGGAGAGTACAAATGCTGGGGACCAGGGGCAAGTTCTTCTGGTCGAGCCAAATTCGCCAAGATACTATCGGATGAAGAAGCTGAACCCTTTTTGAGCATAACTTACCTTGATGGAAATAAATGGATTCTTCCACCTCGTATAATGTGAATTCATTCATCACAAGATACAACCAAGAACAATATTAATATTTGTTCATGATATGAGATATGCATGGATCATCAGATAAGGAAGAATATTTATTGATGTTATATTCATTTTCAAGATTAGTTTTTATCCGTTTTGATCCATTGTCGGTAACCATAATGTTTCCATGTTCTTCTTTTATATCTTTGTACAAATTCTTTCAATCAATTGTATCACAACAATCTGTACAAATTATAAGTTCTAATGTATATCCAATTAAAAGTTAACTATATATTTAGACTTTTACGAAGAGGTTCACTTAACATTTTAACCTTAGAGCAAGATTAATCGACCAAATGGTGACACCATTTTAACCTTTGTCGATGCAAAAATTTGCACCAACGAGAAATACGTAGGATTCGCGGTGGGATCTACACAAGAGTTTTATAAAACCCGTGGTTTTGATGTTGGATCAATAGATGAGTGTTGATGCATAAATTTGCACCAACAAGAAGTACATAAGATCTGTGATAGGATCTACGTAGGAGTTTATAAGAAACCCGTAGATTCAATGCTGGAACAACGAATGGAAGATCAGACCAAACAAAACTAAACAATCACACAAGGAGAACGATTTTTAAAGTGGTTCGGATGCTTAATGCAAATCCTACATCCACTGTTTTCGTATTGTTTTCTGTGTTTTTTTTTTTTGTATACAAGTGTGACTTGCCCTAATTAGCGTAAAAAGTAGGTTTATATAGTGTTACAATGGCAAACTTGTAAATAAAATTAACCTAAAAAGTATGACACGTGGCGTGAACAAGGTTCTGAAACTCGATCTGTTGGATAACTTGGCCAGGTAGTCAAGTCACAGGTCGAGCGGTCGGACCAATTGGTCCGACCAATGATGCCATCGTGCTGACGCTATCCTGACATCATGTTGATGTCATCCTAACATCATGTTGACATCATAAAAAAAAACCAATGAATTTGGATAAATTTCAGTAAAAATACCCTACTACAACAATGGCAACATCAAAGTTTTCAATATAAAATATCAATTCATAAACAAATAGGTAATCCTCACATTCAAAGACATAAAAAATTACAAAATACTCTCATCAATCCACAAAACCACCATCATGATTTCAAGTTTTCAACCCCAATTCAATTTTAATTCAACACAACTTAGCATTGCACAACTCTGTACTGCACTACACTGCATTTGCATCAAATCTCCTTTGTAAATAAGATTTTATCCTCATTTTGAAGTTCTGGTTGATTGACATTTTTGTTGTATAAACAATAACTTCAATAAATTAATCAACTCCAATTAAAAAAAAAAAAAACCAAGCAAACACAATCAATTAATCAAATCCATTTCCACATCTTGATATGAAAATCAACCTTACAATGTAAATCCTTTGATTATTTGAACTCTTCACAATCAAATTCAAATCCAAAACACCACCTTGTTGCATCCATAACACAATCAACTCCAATCAAACACAAAAAAAAAAAGAATGATAAAAGCAAAATGACGGAGCTTTGAAGTTTTGAAGTTTAAATCTAAATATATTATTAGATTGTTACATGAGCTTTGAAGTTTGAAAATCGAACTTCAAGGATCACTATGAGTATTCAGCGGCCGACGGCAGACAACGAAGAAGATTGTCGATTGAAGATGAATGAAGGATGAAGCTGAAGTTTGGAAGATGAACAAAGAAGAAGAATCGAAGATGAACGAAGAAAAAGATCCAACTTCGAATCGAAGAATGAAGAAGAACTGAAGAAGAATGCAGCAGAATAGCAAATGAAATGGAGGAGAAATGGAGAACCCAGCAAAATAGAAGATGAAATGGAGGAGAAATGAATTAGGTTTTAATTTAGGGGTTTTTAATTTGGACCAGTTATGTGTCCGGTCTAGTTGGACCGACAACCTAACACTGTTCTGTCGGTCCAATAACGGTCTAACTATTATAAACAGTTCTGATTCCTCTGTGAACCAGCAGACTCTCTGAAACCCTGTCGGACTGGTCCAACTGATTGGTCCAGTCTGGGTTTCAGAACATTGGGCGTGAATCCATGCTTCAGGATTTACCACACAACAATGAGTAATGAAACAAACAATAACACAAGAAAATATTTTTAAAGTGATTTGGATGTTTGGTGCAAATCCTACATCCACTATTTTTGTATTGTATTCTTTGATTTTCTTTTGTGTACAAGTGCGGTTGTAAAGAAAAAGTATTCCAACCCCCTAACTAAGGTAAAAAGTTGGTTTATATAATGTTATAATGGCAAACTTATAAATATAGTTAACCTAAAAAGTATGACATGTGGCGTGAATCCATGCTTCAAGATTTACCGCACAACATTTGCCCCTTAGTTTTTGGGGTTCAAGTTCGGACTTCAAAAACTCATGTCTTCTGCTTGGATGGTTGTCATACCACGAGTTGCGATTTTGGGCTGTTATTTTTTTATACGAGCAGGAATTGCCATCTCATGTCACAGACACAACGGCGCGATGTCTTGCATGGTGAACACAAGTGTGATACATGGTGGGATAAAGAGGAGACAACGACCGATCAAAGATAGAGGCCACTTCTGAAGCTAATCCCCCCCAGACACCCCCCCCACCCCCCCCCCCCCCCCCCCCCCCCCCGGGCCGGCACAGCCCCCAAATTGCCCCCTACCCCGAGCACCAGGGACGTG
>WYDK02000024.1:681049-691162 GCA_009867345.2 Toxicodendron radicans | reverse complement strand
TGATAAATGGTCGTGTTATGAGAGTAGAAAATGAACATTAATTTATTTGAATTTGTTAAAAGTTGTGGTCACGACATACACTTGAAAGTAAGATTTTAAATAACTTAATTAGCAACTATATCATAAACCTATTTCACAAACCAATAATCATAATCAAATTAAAAAGGAAAAAAAAAAAAAAAAAGGGTCACCCGTGGGTCCATCCGTACCCATTTGACCTGTGCTCGTACCCGCCTAACCTGCCCATTTGCCAGGTCTAGTCAGAATAAGAAAAAAAAAAAGAAAAAAAAAATTTAATAGCAAAATTACCTATCGAAGTAGAAGACGGCGACAAGATACAGTCGACTTCGGTGAACGAGCAGCAAAACGAGATCTGTATTACCTTTGACAGAGAGTTTACACAAGAAGAGAACTAGAGAAGACTGATTTAGGTTTAGGGATTTAGTTTGATTTGAAAAAAAAAACCTAGTTTTTACTTTTAGTTGCTTTGAGAATTAAATATTAATGGGTGCGCTTGTTATTTTTGCAAAGTGTTTCTATGGGCCCTTTTTTTATTTTTTATTTTTTTTTTATTTTGGATAACAAAGAAAAGACTTATACCAATTGTAATAGAACATCCATAAAAACAGGAGGAGCCTAAAAAAGGTGCCCATAAATTTTACATAAATATACTAATCAATTCCATTAGAACTAACCTATCCCCTAAAACATAAAAAAATATCCAAAGTGAGGAACTCTATGTTCAAATTGAGGATTGCTATCCATGCAAAATAAATTCTCAGCATACACGTCGCAGAAATAATTCCTCATCTGGTCACATAGCGGCAATTACCTTAAAAATTAAAAGAATAAAGAATAATCAACAGCTTATTGCCAATTGTTAGGGTTGAGAATGATAAATTTCACCAATTCTTTTTCAGAATTCACAACAATCCACCAAAAACCCAGGACAATACTTCTAATTATATGGTCAACCAAGCAGCTGCTCACATTCTTAATTTAGTTTCACTCCCCTCAAATAGTGTCAATTACAGTTAGAAAACATTGAATATATCTTAATTAAGATTACATTAAGAAACTGATATAATTGTAAATTTTTGAAAGTCCGTACAAATAAAGAACTGGGGATAAATTAACCAGTGTACGCCGAATTACGGTTTACAATGATGCAGAAGAAATCCATAAGAACCTCCTACGGTACTAATTCGTTTCCAGAAAAAAAATTCAACCTAAATTATAAAAAATCTAACAGCTTTATTAGATATGTAGAGAGTCTGGAGAGTTAATATCTCCCCAAAAAAATAAAAAAAAAAACATTCCTGAAGAACAACAGCAATTTTGAAAAAGAAAATGGTTTTGACTATTCACATCAAGACAAACTTATCTACAAATTCTGGAAAGAAGAAAGAGAAACGTTTCAGTCAATCCATTTCATTAGTCATCAAGTCACTGTTTCAAGAAATCTACATAAGATTAATCACTGGGGGTAATGGTAACTCTCATAATATTTTATGTGTCATTCATGTTGACATTTCATAGGTGTTACAAAATTAGTATTACAATACAGAAGGCCTAACCTATGTCCTTGTATATATATGATTCAAATAAAAAACAATGTTATAACGACCTACCTGGCTTCAATTGAGTAAGAAAAATGTAAAGCAATGTTTCGACTTCAGCTTCAAATTGTTAGCAGCCTTCAGACCACAACCAGATCATACAAAACTTGAAGGGAAGCAATTAAACTCAGGCCACATCAACAGGTAAAGTGCAATCAATATCCTGAAGGGTAATTTTCCCAAGTAATAACTCATTTATGTGATCAGAACACAGAGGGATACACGTTTTATCCAGAGCTTTATGAATTACTCCCATACCCTTAACCCACTTATCTTCATCCAAAGGATTAATGTCTACACGGTTCTGTAGTAACCTCACCCTATACACGATAGTATTAGTACTGTCACAAAAATGAGCAGCACAAGAATACGATGACTCATCATTGGCCAACCTGATCAAAGCCAACGATAAAGCCCCATCGACAGGTTTTGGATCTGAAAGGTTCTTGTCTCCCATCATCTTAACCTCCCGTTCTGTGGGGAAGTACACTTCTTCAATCCCCTCCATATTAGTGACTTCCAAATCTTTAGAGTAATGTCTAATTGCTTCAAGTTTGGTGGATTCATGCTTCTCTGCTAGTGTTAAAATACAAGAGAACCTAAGGTGATAAGTTACAACAGTTTTTACCATCTTGAAGTTGTGACAGCAGCAAAAAAAATCAAGCCATCTTCTCCCAACACCTGCATACCACTTAATAATATCAGTATCTTCAAGAGCAGTAAGTAAACTGATTGGTCTAGGACGACCCATGTTGTTGGTGAATCCAGCCATTTTAACAGCCTTCCTAACAAGTTCTATGGGTGCAGAGACTTTCATGCAAAGCCTCGTCAAATCCTCCACTGTTCTCTCAACATACTTTCTCTCCTCCTCCTCTTCTACTCTCCTTTCTTCTTCCTCCAGTGCCTTTCGGGCTTTGACTGGTGTCAAATGCTTGTCAACTTGCGCTTGAAATTTGTCATAAGCATCAACAAGGTCTTCTGGCAATTGATCTCTTATATGTCTCAAAGAAAGAAAATCGCCTCTAGAAAGCATCCGATGCCAATGCCAACGGTCTTCCAAGGATCCCAAGAATTCTTCAACCACTTCATCTGCCCAAGTTCTAAAGATATCTTTGACTTCATTCTCGATGTGAAACTCAAACTTGAACTCATTACTCTGCCTCAGCTTCTTAAAAACATTATTCAACACTTTCAAACCCAGCTTCTTCCTATTCCTTTCCCGTGCATTTCTCAACTCCAAAGCTCTGACTTCCTTCTGCCTAAGGTACTTCTTTCTAGCTCTCATTGCCTTTTCAGACATAGGGGGGCGCAAAACTGAAGGCGGGACAGCCTGCAGTTCCATTCCCAGAAAATCAATCTTCTCTGATACTGCACTATGAATTGCGGTTTTCACTCTATCAACATTCAACTCTAATTTCTCCTCCAGAAATTTCAAAACCACGTTCTTCAAATCCATAGTTAACATTTTTGAACCTGAAGTAATTACCAATATTTCATCCAAATACCTAACCGCATATATCTTTAATGGCTTGTAATAAACACTGGAAGCAGAACCATGCTCATTCAAGTTAAACTTGAGATTCTTCTCATTTATTTGAAGACGTGTTTCTTGCAATTTTCTATCTAAACAATCAAAGAAAATATTAATTAAAATCGAACACAATCCACATTCTTGAGGCAACCCCCTGCCTAAATAACACCCACCAAGTTCGATACTCACTATTTCACAATAAAAAAACCCCCTTACCAAATCAATCAACATTTCATCCTTTATTTTCTCACCCATAAAGAAACACAACTTATCCACATTATGTTTATCAAACTTTTGACGATTAAACCAAACAGCAAACCACCAACTGGGATTTTCTACCGAGTTTTTAAGGTATCTAATAGCCGTGTGTCTTCCCATATTAACACGACCACCATAAGAAAACGTAACAAAACGTTCATCGTAAACAATTTCTAATACAATTCTAATAGCTTCAAGCAAGACTTTCACTTTCAAATTGGGCAAAACCAAAGGCTCACCTTTCCCGCTCAGTTTGACACAACAGGACTGAATATCAAAGCGGTTTTCGATAAGCTCCCGACCCATGTCTTGAATTGAGAAGGGCAAGGAGTTGGGGACATTGTGGAGTTTGTTAAGGTTGAGGGAGGCAGTGAGGAGAACAGAGGGTAAAGCGACGACGTTTTGGAGGAGGTTGGAGAAGTGGCCATGGGAGTATTGGGCGAGGACTAAGGAGTTGAGCTGGGTTTTCGTTAAGGGTTGGATTGCTGTTGTTGGGTTAAAAAGTTGAGTAGTTTCCGAGTAAAATCTTACTAAAAGCGAGAGTCTCCTCAGGTTCATATACATTTGTGAGAGACGAGATTAACTTGGAACTGCTGCTTAAAATAGACTAAAACACAATAGGAGGGTTTTTAATTTTTTTTTTTACTCACAGGCAGTCAGATGGGCGTTTCCCCGGTCCGTTGGGGCAATTCGGGGCGGGGAATCCCTGAAACCGCCCGCCCCCTATAAGTAAAATTTTTATATTTTCTTTTAATAGATTTTATATAAAATTAGAATATCTGATTTACGATTTGAAGTCATGTATTAAAATTTGTAATTAATTTTAATTACAAAAATTCTAATTAATTAGAATTTTATTCAACTAATCAATTAATCAATTATAATTAATTTAATTGATTAAAATTGATCATAATAAATTCTAATTATAACAATTCTAATCAATTAAAATTTTAATTAATCATAATCAATTCTAATTAATTCTAATTATAACAATTCCAATCAATTCTAATAAATTCTACTTGATTAATGTTGATACGAAAATTCGCACCAACCAGAGATATCCGATTGACCTTGATCGGAACAGGAACGGATGTGTACGTGGTTTAGAATAACCAGCAATGGACAATAATCAGAGCAATAAATAAATAACAAAGAGATTTTTAAAGTGGTTCAACCTCTATATTGAGAGTCTACGTCCACTATAGATATAATGCTTTTATTGAATAATTTGTAACCCTCAAGAAAAATCCCCTTTTTTCATGTTAACAAGGGTTTTTATAGTGTTCTCTTGTACATGGCAAGTTGAACTAAAATGAAATTCCATCTCAACAAGGAAGATAATCTCGAAATTTATGGGATTGGATGAGAATATGGAATTTGAATCCGATCACACCCCTATCATCAAGGGATAAGATTCACCACATCAACTAGCTGTGATTTCGTTGAACATCTTTGTTGTGGTGACTCAAAGTCTTCTGTCGACCTGCTGCAATGATTGGTGGTTTTATTCGGCGGGCTTATTTGGGCGAGCTTCTTGAATCGGGTATAACATAAGGATCGGCTTGCCATCTTCCCTTGATATCGCTTTCCGATCTTCCGCTTTAGGCGGACTCTTCCCGAAAAACCCCGCACAACATTTACCCCCCAGTGTTTGGAAGTCGCCTGTCGAAGTGCAAATACTTTGCTAATTGAGTCATCTTTTTGGGATACTGAATCGTTTCTTTCTATGACGGTCGGGCTGTTTAGTCTCATTAAACGCAGTCGCCTTTTTGATTGCTTTGACAGACTGGTTGCGTCGCTTCGTGTGTTAGTGGTCATGATAATGGGTTTCTATGATTGCGCTCCCGCCTTGGATGGCCGACGCGTGCCTTTTTAAACGGTTTAGATCGCCCTTTCGTTCAAAGGTCAGGATGGTTCGCTCGAATCGACGGCTGAGATTGGTGCCTGCCCCATTCAAACTTTTCCTATAAATACGGACACCCTCTTCACTATTCCACTCCTTCGATGTGCATTCCTTTCTACTATTTCCTTCTCCAGAGAAAGCTCTTTCTTCCGCCTTAGCTCACTGTGGTCCCTTCTCCAGCGTCCTGATTCGTCTATCTTTTCCTGTAAGTGTTCCTTTCTTCAATCTTTGGCATTTTATTTCCATACCCTTTTTTTGGTTGTTTGGCTGGCCTGGAATGTACATACGAACATGAGTAGCCTTCTTAGGACTAGCTTGGGTCATTTACCTTGAGTCTCTCATCGGAAAAATGGCCAGTAAGTGACAAATGGGCTGTCAGATTCAACTGCCGGAGTCTGGCGTTTAGGATGAAGTTCCCCGAACTCGCTTCAAATTCGCGAGTTTGACGTCGGGCTTTCTTAGACACCTGGCCTGATTACAAGTGTCTATGTTCTTGGCTTAGAAGCTCGACCGTAACACTTGTTTAATCCGTGTTTCAGGTGTCTAAGTTCACATGTCGCAGTCCGCATCAAGTGCGAGTATCGATGTATTGTTCGGGGAATCAAGCGCGAGCATCGATGAATTGTTTGGGGATGACGGTGCCCGCTCAGATGTAGGGTCCAGCAACCAGTTCGGCGATTCAATCCAGATGTTGACCCCGCACCATCAGACCATTTTGAAAAAAGATCCCTCCACTTCCATAGGCGAGGAGGACCTCACCGAAATCAGGAAGCATTATTCCATCCAAGCCCCCACGATGTTACCAGCGGGGTATGTGCGAAAAATGCCTCTCGCGGGCTGGTGTGCCATTACCAAAACCCTGCTTAGGTGCGGGTTCTCCATTCCACCCCACCCCTTTATTCTGGGGGTGCTCCAGTACTATAACCTTGCGCCGCTTCAGCTGACGGCGAACTCTTACTTAATAATAATCGGGCTTTTTATAGACTTCCAAGTTTAATTTCAGAGCGACTTCACAATTGATGAGCTTGCACTTTTGTACAAAATTAAAAAGGGATAGGATGATACTTATTACCTATCGAAGACCGGGAGGAAGTTCAATGGCTTAGCTAAGAAATTAGGAATTGGGATTTCGACTATTTGTTCTTCGAGTAGGGTGGAGATGGCGTCTTTCGGGGAGTTGCATGTAAGCACGCCACTCATTTTTTGCGGCGTCATTCATAGTTTCCTCGTTCTTTTGTCGCCATCATAATTAATTGGTTGACTGACCTTCCCTTTTTTTTTTTTTTTTTTTGTAGCGAACCGTAACAGGCAACCACCTGCAGACTTCGACACTTCCCATCTTGACCGATTCAGCGTGCTTTCGGAGAGCCAACGAGAGGTTGGGCAACTCATCCACATCTCCAACTTGCTAAAATACGGTTTCTGTCCGGAGTCCGCCAAATTCACTATTGCATACATCTCCTTGCCTCACAAAATGGGGAGTAAGTGTCGGGCTAGTTTTGTGTTATCTTTATTTTCGCACTGTCGACCTTTTATTAACTCGTCAAATTCGTTTGCAGGAACCAAGTTTGCTGTTAAGCCTTCCAACTACGAGGGCCGCTCGTTCTCAAAGAATAGCGCGACCTCGACCGAGGGAAGCAACATTGCCCCACAGCCGACAGTGACCACTCCTGAAGTCCCAGCTCTAGCGATAGCGACCTCGGAGACTCTTGCTCCCCCGGCCTCTGTGGTTATTGCTCTATCGGCCCCGGCTAATCAGGGGCCGGTCGGGGTGAAGCGAGCTGGGAGCCAGTCTCAAGATGCTCTGAGTGCAAAAAGGGTAGTCAAAGAGACCGTCGCGGGCCCTAAGAAGGGTCTCGCTCTTGATCGGGCTTCGAGGCCCCCATGCAAAGGCACAAAAGCCTTGAAGTCTAAGGGCAAAGAATTGGGGGCTGGGACATCTGCTGGCTCCGAAGTAGAGCCCGACAATAAAAAGTTGGACAGGAAGTTGGATGCACTCATCAAGACTCTTCCCGATAAGATTGTGATCGGAGCGTCGCTAACAAAAGAGTCCATGTCCGACAAACTGTGGGAGCAGTTCACAAACCTGCTCGCCTGCAGCCAACTGTATAATACCGCTTAGGTGATGAGTAAGGTAACCTATCTATCTGACCCCGCTCATTATAGTTTCCTTTTTTCCATGCTCCCCCCTGACCATCATAATCTCAGGCGTACGGTATGCTTGCTCACTTAAATCGCGCCCATTATGACACTTTGGGGGACGCCGAGGCGGTCATCCAAGAGTCCCTTGAGGCCAAGGATAACGCGGATGAGGAAGCCCGCCTCCGGAACCTGAGGATCAAAGATCTTGAAGGTGAGTTAGAGGCGCTGAAAACTTCCAGCGAGGAGGCCAAAAGGGAGTTTGAGGATAAGCTCGCGGCTTCTGAGGTGGCGAAGAATAAGGCCGCTACGGACAAGGAAATCCTCGGCTCCAAGGTAGGAAAACTTGCGGTTGTGAACGACAAACTCATAGCTGATCTCAAGAAAGCTGAGACCTGCGCGCTCTGGATGGATAAGAGGCTGTTGGATCAGTCTCATTAGTTGGTCCAAGTCCAAGTCCAAGTCCAAGAGGAGAGCGCCGAAAAGAAGGTTAAAGTTATTCGCCTCAGAGCGACTGTTAGGGAGGCGAAAATGAGATATGCCGTCGACCTCTAGGAGACATCATTGAATCTTGTGAAGATGATGTTTGACGCGGACCCTAGCAGGGACTTCTCTTTCCTCCCCAAACAGTATCAGATTGAGATCAAGCGGTTTCAGTGCGAGGCTTCTGGGGGCACTTTTGTGTACCTGGAAGATAATGAGCTCGAGCCTGAAGTCAAGGAGGCTGAAATCGACGAGCCTGAAGAAGAAGAAGTTCACTCCGAGAGTAGCTAGTCAGAGGACAACGAGGTCGAGGACTTGCCTAGGCAGTCCGTCGAAGGGGCTGCTGCCGCCCCTTTCACCGATGGCACATCCTTGCCAGCTCTAGCGGATCCAGCTGATGAGGGCGCTATGCCCGCCCTTTGATGTCCCCCCCCCCCCCCACGCCTTTTTTTTCTTTCTACATACATAACTTTGTATATGCTCGCTTTTGCAAGCTATTTTGGGAAATGACAATTTGATGTTTCAGTTATACTTTCATACTTTTAAAATGTTCGAACTATAGTGTCTCTTCGAAGTCAGTCCGCTTTGCCTTGGATTTGCCTTGGGGTTTTTCCCCAAGTTTTTTCCAAGTGTCGAGAGAGATCTTGTCTTTGTAACGTCCTTAGCTTGTTTAGAAACATTTCTAAGTTGAGGTCGTTGAAGCTTTATCGATTTCCCCTCTGCGTGTTTTTCTCGGTTAACTTCTCGAGACACAATCCGCCGGATAGTGGGTTGTTTATCCGCGAGACTCATTTTGGCGCGGTTAGTACCTTTTTGTCGTAATGACCTCGGACTTCGGATTGATTCACACAAGGCCTATGCTAGGGCGCAGTTAATACCTTTCACCGGTCGGGCTCAAATGATGGTTTTTACATGGATTAATGCAACTAGTACGATATTTTCTGAATAACATCATTTATTAATAATAAAGGCGAACTCCGCCCAGTTACAAGTAAGCTAAAAGAAAAACAAAAAAGAAGAAGAAATCTGAAGTAAGCCGAGACTACTGGTAGTACCTCCTCAAGTGCTCGGCATTCCATGCTCTCAAGACTGCTGTTCCATTCAGATATTCTAGGTGATAAGTTCTCGGCTTGATTTTTTTGACGATTCTGAATGGTCCTTCCCATTTTAGACCGAGCACCCCCCAGGTCGCGTTTTTTGCGGCGGGAACTATTCTCCTAAGTACCAAGTCTATTTTTTCAAACTCTCGATTCTTGATCTTGGAGTTGAAGTACTTCTTAGCCCACTGTTGGTAAGAGGCGAACCGAATCTGTGATTTTGCTCGATGTTCTTCTATCAAATCGAGCTTTAATCTCATCAATGAATCATTGATGTTTTCATTGAACATCTCTCTCCAGAAGGTTTGACCCCGACTTCGATCGGAGCCATAGCTTCGCAACCATATGAGATCGAGAACAGAGTCTCTCCAGTTGAGGTTCTCGTCGTGGTCTTGTACGACAACAAGACTTTGGGCAAATCATCCGCCCATCTTCCCTTCAAATCGTCGAGCTTTTTCTTCATGGTGTGCTTGATCACAGCCTCAACCTGCCTGTTTGCTTGAGGTCGATATACGGCTCAAAAACTTTTCCTGATGCCCAAACCTTCACAAAAGGAAACGACCTTCTCACTATCGAACTGTTTCCCGTTGTCCGTTATTATAATGTACGGGAGCCCGAATCGACACACGATGTTTTGTATACAAAGTCTTTCATTCTGCCCGACGTTACTGTGGCCAGGAGGTGGCTTCTACCCATTTTGTGAAGTAGTCAACGACCATTACGAGAAACTTGACTGTGCCCTTCCCTTGGGGTAGCGGGCCCACAAGGTCTATCCCCAAGACCGCAAAGGGCCACAGGTTGGTCAAAGTCATGAGCTCTTGTGGGGGAGCCCGCTGGATGTCCGAGAACCTCTGGCAACTATCACATTTTCGGACGAAGTCCACTGCATCTTCGTAAACTATCGACCGATAGTAACCTTGGCACAACACTTTATAGGCGAGGGGTCGCCCCCCAGAGTGGTTTCCACATATACCCTCGTGGATTTCTCTTATGATATAGTCCGCTTCTCCCTTGTCAACACATCTAAGCAGTGGAGAGTCATACCCTCGTTTGTACAACTTATCATTTACCAAGACGTATCGG
>WYDK02000024.1:660401-671907 GCA_009867345.2 Toxicodendron radicans | reverse complement strand
ATACTCTATACTGTTAGGTTGCAAAGAGCAGAAAACATTCTGGGCTAAATTTGTATGGGGCTACGCTCAAACAGTAACCTGATATGATAATGGCAACTAAGAATGAAGCCTACCTTGTTACTCAATTCTCATGAGGTGTCAGTTTTACTAGGAACATAAGGCAACCATGTATCTAAATAAACATGTAATATCATAGGAAGAGAGAGTTAATTGATGCTTATTCAACCACATAATGTTCTTTGTCTGTGTTAAGTTCTACCAAACTGGTTTCTGTCATCTAGCAATTGGGATAAACCTCAAACTGTTGTTTTGATTTGGCGTGATTTTTATATATAGTCAATGTCTGGTAGAATGTAACCAGTTAAACAACTAAGGCAACTGCAGAAATGACCTGCCAGAAATATACTTACACCAACATGAAATAAAAAAATGGTAAGTGAGGGGCAGTACAAATTGCTCAACAACCACCAAACTCAAATATTATATATTAGTCAAGAAAGCTGAATGAATCCAAACAGGAATAACCAAAAGAGTGAAATTGTTGTGCACTAGAGCCAGCCTTATTTAAATGGAATAAAATGAATTGTTTATGTAAGTTTCCTTGCACATTGATTCTTGATAGATTACACAAGAAAAGACTGGTGTTGATTGAAACCTGAAAGGTACTGTTGTTCGAATTTCCACAAGTGTGAACAAACAAGATTTTACCCAAGACAAAAGTTGATTTAGGTCATGGAGCAATCATAAAACTAGACTAGCTATAGCTTTGTATTCACATGATTTTATCCTTTGGAAAAAAGAAAGGGGACCCAATTATGAATTATCTTAATTCCACGAGGGTTGAATCTTTGAAAGTTGGAAGAGATCAAACAAAGGCGTAGATGGATTGTGAATCCTTGTCGATCTCACATTCAAGGGGGCCAGATTTTTCCAAGTGAATAAACTTTATGATTAAAGTTGATTGATGATTTGAAACTGAGTGGTCGATCGGTTCATTGCTTAAGCACACTTCTTCTTTCTCTTTCAAAGGCATGCCGCGTCCATGAAGTTGCAATGCTATTGTTGTATTTCCATGTGCTGTGGGGCATCTGATGGTAAACATAGATTATTCTCAGATTCTGTGTGCCCCTTTCTTGAGCGTTTGCCCCACGTAAACGCTTGAAAAATCAACATATCTTTCGTCATCCATCTTATAAATTATCTGTTTTAGCCAACTAATTAATATCCTTATCAGGATCTTAAATCTTTTGCTCTCCGAAAAGAAATTCATGGACAAGATCGATCATATCTCTGAGAGGATGGGGATATGTGGGATCATATTAATGAAATATGGTTTGTCTATTACTCAAGCTAATTAATAAATAAACATGTGTTTAATTAGGCCAAATAATTAGGGTTTAAGGTACAATAATATGGGTTAATGTCAACTTCATATATAGTGCAAAGTTGAACTTGGTTATATTATATTGAGTAACTTGCAAATTATTTATGGCCACTGTCTTTGTTGTAACATGGATATAAATTAATTATAGGCATATTATATCTGCAATTAGTCTAATTTAACCTAACCCCAGTTCTTATCTTTAACCCAAATCATATTGGTGGGTTATAGATTCTTCAAGAATTAAGGCATTGGTTTAGGCAAATACTGTATCTTGTTCACGCTTGAAGACTACCTTTACCATCGGCAAATTAACTTTATTCCTAAAGTGTTCAACATATTTACTTGGCAAGCAAGGAGTTCTTTAATGCACATCACTATACATAACTTTATCAGAACCTTATCATCAAAATCTCTTCATGTTCTTTATTGAATGGCTAGGGTTCATTTTCTCCATGTTGAGACACTAAAACAGTACTGCTACAGTAATGGAACAGTTAAAATTTTCATATTATACATTAAAAGGGAGCTATGGAAGAAACTAGGAGTCTTCTAAAAAGAAAATAGAGCAAATTTAATGAAGTACTTCCTACATGAACATATTACAAGGGAACTGGCATATCAAAAGACATATTGCAAAATATCATCATCAAAGTTAACAGATTCCACCACCATGACTTCCATGTCCAAACTTGAACACGAAGAATTACCCCCAGAAATCACATCCCCATGATCCGATGATAACAATGTTGTAAGTTGATCATCATGGTGTGGCAAGAGATAATGATGATCGGACGATGATGAGGGGTTATTATGATGATCACTAGGTAAGTACTCATCCTTGTACTCCTGTTTCACTGATGATGGAAAGGGGGAGAAAAACGGGTGGTTTTGTTTATCTGGGATGTGGATATTACCAAAGCTGATCATTGAAGATTGATCCTTTGAAGTAGAATCCAAAGGAAGCTGAGAAGCCTTGAGAAAATTCTTGCATTTGTGATGACCATAATATGTTAAACGATACAATGGAGGACTGTCTTCAATTTGTTGAACTTGCTTTGTTGCCTGGCAACCTTGGTCATGCTTGTGGGTGCACCTGAAATAGTTCCTGCACACAGAAAATGGATCAAAACTTAATTACGTTCAAGATCTAGCTAGATTATCTCAAATCTTCCGGCCTGTAACAAAACAAATTATTTTTTTTTGTGAGAAATTATGAAGAAAAATAATACCTTGGATATTTGGCATTGAGAATCACTTTCTGTCCATATTTTCTCCATGCATGGCCATCGTCTACCAGGGTAGAGGTCTCTTTGCTAATTGAATCAGAACACTTTCTGCAATCAAGAAATTGGAAATATAGCGATGAATTCAACTAAATTCCGAAAGGAACCTCAATTAATTAGTGTTAAGATTAGTAATTAAAATTTAAACACTCCTGAATAAAACAATTAATAAAGTAAAAGGGACACTAATTGCAACTAATCAAGAGCATAATAAATATATATCTTCACTAAACAAAGGTTAATCATCCAAAATACTAATCTAAAAAGTTCCAAAAACATCTCTTTCTCTCTTGAACATCACTAAACTAGCCCTAAAAAACTATTAATAAACACATCTTCACTAAACAATATTGGTTAATCACTCAAAATACTAATCTAAAAAGTTCCAAAAACATCTCTTTCTCTCTTAAAACATTACTAAACTAACAATAAAAAGACTTTTTTTTTTTTTTTTTACTTTTATAAAATAAGTAGAATTAAATTACCTTCTCTTGTAGCATCCTCTCCGATCTTTGATTGTTGAAGTAGTTTTACTACTTCCCTCTGAATCCTCAGACTTGAGAGCGGCAACATCAGCGTCCCAGGTGAAGTGGGTAGGAGTTGGAACTTGAGAAACTTCGTCAGACTCACCATTACTTCTCTTCAAAATGGAGAGAGTGTTGGTGAAAGAGTTGAGTATGTTGAGAACAAGATCTTGATCGATGGGGTGGTTGTTGTGGTGGAGTGATGAGAGTGAGGCATTAGTATTATTATTATTGTTACTACGAACGAGATCGCGAAGCTGAAGGGCGGAATCTCGACCTTTAACGAGCTCAGCAATGGCTCTCCGTCGATCTGAAGGAAGATGATCAGGCCAAGAGCAAGACTCCATTATTTTTGGTTGATTGAAATTGGTGAAGTGGAAGAAAGTAGGGCTGCCTTTATTATATTTGAGAAAGAGACAAGGGAAGAGAGGGAACCCTGCAAGGAAAATTCCTTAACTTTAACATCCAACCCCCCACGCGCTACTTCCACTCTACTTTCACATGTTTTGATATATTTTTTTTCTGAATTAAGTAACCCCTAAAATTTTGGAATATATCTGACACCTCTAAAGTTTTAAAAAGTTACAAAAATTTCCCTATTTAGTTAATAAACTATAAAAAAGAAAACTTACAACTACCAAGTTATAGACAAGTAGATCAAGAGGGGTTGTTTTTAGGCTTGTACCCTTGTCTCAAAAAATGAGTGTTCCTAATTTATTGTAGAATATATTATTGTACAATATTAATGAATATATTGTATTCATTGCTTCTTTCATTGAACATAATTATTTCATGGTATAAATTAACTACGGATGTCCATATATACCATAAAATATCGATTACATATCAAGTTTTGAGTCAAAATTTTCGTTTGATTAATTCTCATTTGCAGGATATCTTGAAGTTTTTAACGTAATGAACCAAATGTGAGTAATTAGTCTCTAGCTTTCATTTTGCATTTTTTTTGAAGCAAGAGACTAGTTGCTAACCATTTGGCAGCATGTTAAAAACTTAAAGATATTTGTCATAATTGAGATGACAAGAGAGGCAATTGAAGAGAGCCAAGAGATATATTGGAGAGGGAGAGGAGACAATTGTAGAAAGTTGGAGAATGTCCAATAGAATTGAAGAAGAAAGAATTGAATTCTATTGAATTTTACTTTTTATTGTTATGTATGTATTTACACAACCTATTTATACAAAAGTACAGTAATTACGTAAAGAAATATAATATTGCCCTAATATATGATCTTTCTAAGTAAGAAAACACAATATCACAACTTTAAGAAAGGAAATGAAACATTTCATAATAATGTTTGTAATCTTCTTGGGTAAGGAAATAGAATATCAACATTTCATATTTGCATGTCAACAACATTCATACCTGCGTTTGTTTCAGTATTCTGAATATCATTTTTAAAATAGAATAATGAGTTGATTTGAGTTGCATTTAATGGAATATGATTTAAATTTGAAAATGTGTTCGGTAAAATTTTAAAAAAATGATTTTAAGGTTTTTTAGTATATTTGTTTTAAACATACTAAAATATTTTTTAACCCTTATATTTATTAAAATAGCTAAACACCCCATAATAAAAGTTTAAAAACTTATCAGCACACCCCCACTTACCCAACCACTGTCGGCCTCTAGTGTTGGAACGACACATGGCTAATTGAATCTGACATGTCATGCACCGATCTGGCTTTTTTTTTTGGCCAAATGCACCTGACTAGATTTGGCCATCCATGCGCTGTTTTAATGTTGACGGCCAGCAGTGGATGGGTGAGTGGGGGTGTTTTTGCCAAAATAATTAAAATTTTATTTTAGTGAAATAAACTTGGAAGCAATGGTTAATTTGAATTTGAAATAATTTTTTGAATATGATATGATTTTGGATATGATTTACGGATTATTAAAACAAATGTGTATTTATACTGTTGAAATAAGATAGAATAATAGAATAATAAATAAAAAACGTAACAAATGCAGCCAGCTCTCTCTCTCTCTCTCTCTATCTATATATATATATGTGAGGTATTTCACTTACCTCTCTTGATTATTACTTTAAAACAAAGAACATTCTCCGTAATTTTTAGATAATCTTGAGATTTTCTTCTTATTAAGATTTTTATTGATTTTCCTTATAGTATGAGACGTTTTAGAGAATTTTTACTCGTATTAAGAGAAAGTCTGTCTATATTTTTGGTAAAGTCAAATATCATTTAATTTAACTAACATTTTCCAACATTGAGGAAGTCAATGACAATAATGTAAGACCGAAAGGATGTGTGTTTAATTCTGGGAAAAAGCAAGAGCAACTGGTGAAATTTGTCTTGTGTTTATAAGGATATAACTGATATAATCTAAACCTTTAGGGGGTTAATAATTAGCATATCCTTTCTAAACTACCAAGAAAAAAGCGTTAGGTGGGAAGTATCACTAAACCGTGATGGTCACGCGCGTTTGAGCAAGTTTTGGCCGCACAGGTTACGGAAAGATGACGTAGATATGATGACGTCATTGTGAACTGTCAGCATCTAGATTGGGTCCTATTAAAAAACTTCCAAGTTGTGCGTGTTCATTGCTGTGTCCTGATTTCTTATCCGTTCAGACACAGCGATTTTTTGAAGGACAATAATGACCTTGATTATACTAGCTTGAGAAGTTGATTCTTCCGTAATAAAAGAAAATTCGAGGGGCAATTTAGGATATAAGAAGACGACAACATCCGGTTAGCTGGGTATTTCCCAGGTTCTTGTTTTACAATACAATCTAGTACAAATAGTTGTATAGTTGACCAATTGCAAACATCCACGTTGTGATTGTACAAGAAATTTTATAAAATTAGATTGAATTTATTTTTTCTTTTTTTTTATAGGGTTTGTCATATTAATTAATTAATTAAATAATAATTACTAATATTATATAAACTTTATTCTAATATAATTTTTTTTATCATTAATTCAATACAATTTAATAAATATAAAAATATGATTTTTTGTCATATTTTTTTCATTTTTATTTAACGTATAAATCATCGTACTAAATTCTTTTATGTAATATAACCTTAAGTTAGCAAAGTAATTAGGAATTGACTTTTCCCTGGCAAGGTGACAAAAAATATTGGAAAATAAAAGGTGTTCACATTCCTATTTCCTGAGGTCATCTCAAATTCTCAATTAATCTCTTTATTTTCAAACTAAAAGTCTGAGTAAGACATGTGGCAGGTACACCTATTTAATTTTCAAACTATAAGTCTGAAATCTTGTAATATATTCCAAATTCATCTTTTTGATACTACTTCTGGTAAAAAAATAAAAAAATTAATTGGAACAAAATTATGAAGTAATACCCATAAAACTATGTTATATCTAGGGCTGTGCCAAAAAAAAAAAAAAAAACGAACCGAAATCGGAAACCAAATCGAACTGAACCCAAAAAAACCGGTTCCCAATTACAATTTTTTCTTAAAGACTTTAAATTAAAATAATTCTAAGGGGGTATAATTTTTGTCTAGTTGTATAATTCAGTTGTAAATATAACTTTTTTGTTTCATGTATCATTGTATGCTTTTAAAAAAATTAAAATTTTTTATTTTTAATAACTGGTTAACCAGTTCGATTCTAAATTTAGATTTTTCTTGAACCGGTTTTCCATTCCGGACCGATTAACCGGTTTTACATACCCCGAGTTATAACTACATGTTGTAAAACACTCGCGAAGGATTGAATCAAAGCAAATACAAACCGCCATTATTGCAACTTGATTCAAATGTTGTTAGTTTTGAATATGGCAGCTGTATTTGTGGTACAAATGTAACCAAGCTATAAGTGTTGATTTGATTAAATATAGAGCCAGTTCAATGGACGCCATTAATGGCCAAACATTTAAGTTCTTCCGTGCACATATGTACCAGACCGTGCCTAGCGGATTGTGTCGAGAAAGCAGTCATCTCAGAGAAAACCAAATATGCCCTTCATGATTCTCGGCCTCCATGAACTGAAACAAAACTTGAATAGGGTGATAGTTGCAAGATCTGGTCAAGGCAACATGAAATTGAATGAAATGACCTGTATTTCTGTCAACAAATTTTTTTTTCTTTTTCCTCGTATTTTTCAGTGTAAAAAGTGTCAACCTGATGATCTTTACACAAAACTACTATATACTACATTATATTTTCTGTCCATGCTTAGCCATTTCAGGCTACTAATATCGTGATCAAAATCTTACTCCTGCAAAATCCTCAACACTAGAAGAATCAACCAACAATCAAAAGCTCCCCTCCCAGCCTCGAATTTTCCAAACCTTCGTTTACTTCCCAGTTTCAATCATCCAACTGGCAATTTCAATACACCCGAAACACTGTCATCGGCTTTGATCATCTCACTTGCCCTGACAATCCAATAATCGATAACTATCCGCTCTGTTGTCTCAATGCCAACCATTTCTTCAAGTTACTGGTGCAAAATCAGCTTTTTGGAACTCATCTGAGGAATGCCAACCACACAACATCACTTACATTGTATTGAATAACCATTACATCCAAAGTAAATAATTACAAGGTATTATCAGTTCCAACTAACTTCAAAATACAACAAGTATGTACAATTGATAACATAAGGGAAATAAAATAAGCACTTACCACAGAACTTTACAACTAGATGCCGCAGGAAAGCCATATGAAGCATGAACTCATGGGAGGCCATCTCAAGATGGGTTCAACAAAATAAAGCACATGCTAACTGGAATCCTGATTTGGTTTTGAACTCAAATAATTAGCTTGTTTTCTTAGTACCTCGGCTTCTCTGGCTATCTGGATATCTGAAGGCCAAAAATATTGATGTACAGCTTTGAAAAGAAAACGAGGGAGCAATGCAACAATTATAATAAGCAAAATGGTGAGCCAATAGGTTGGTGTCTTAGCCAGATGGTAGATTGTCCTGCCAAAAACATTAAGTGCATTCGCTTAGTCTATAGAACTAGAATAAGAAAGACAAATGAAACATATCCTACTAGACATCAGCAAAACTAACCAGTAGTTGGGTAAAATAGGGAAAGAATCCAGTATCACCATGCAGGCGTATGTAATAACTATAGATCCCCATACCGCCGCATGAGTAATAAGTATCCAACGCTTTATATCCATAGCCAGGTGTATATTAACAAGGATGACTACTGCTATTGTCCACAAACTGCCCATGCTCCAGATATCAATTGTGCTCTCCTTGTAAACGTATAAAGGAATATAGAAGAGAACAAGACTCTGCCACAGTGTGTCACACATAGTGATCCAGAAGAGGTTCATATTATATGCCTCCTGTCTATACCCCGCACCATAAAGTTTTGGATACTGTAACAATGTCCTATGACTTAAGTCTTTGTCCAGAATACCAACAAAAATAGTGGGCACAGATGTATATATAACGGAATAAAATACACTACTCCAATCTGTTAATGCAGAAGTAGTCGAAAAAGCTGTGCACAATATGTACCTACAGATAAATGAAAGCATGTTAATAATAAACTCACAACTTCAGTAGTGCTGCATGATATAAGATAATAGGAGAAACAAATCCCTAGTACTAAAACTGCAACATTTTTTGTTTACAATGCAAGACCTCAAAAGCAGCCAAAAGAACAAGTAGCTAATTCCAATTTTCTCTAAGATCCCACATCAATCAGATATACGGGCCAAAAGTTGAAAAAGCTTTAAATCATCCAGATATCATTCATAATAACTTACTCAAAGACTTATCCACTTATAATGCATTATTTGTCATTTAACTACGGAGGGATGTGCTTGCTCATAAGGACTTCAACAGTTATGTTTATTTTTAACTGAAAAAGGAAATGCTCACTATTTTTAAGTTTCTTGTGGTTCAATGATTAATGCTTGGAAGTAAAAAGAAGACCAAAACATAAAGAAATTAATTACCTGAAATCAAAATATATCTCACCAAAGACAATAACCAAAATTATGTTACACATAAGAAGTTTGAAGAAAATATAAATGCTCACATTAAAGAAACTATGCATACCAGAATAGCATCAATACAAAAACAGCATTACGGTAGAAGTTGTATAGAACTAAATAGCCAACACGCTGATAATTCCAGTGTCCATGCACCAAGAGTAATCTTTTCAGAAACCGAAACTGCCCCATTGCAAAGTCTGATGCCATCACTGCTTGACGCCCTTCCTGACCACATATTCCAACACCAACATCCGCCATTTGGATCATAGAAACATCATTGGCCCCTATAAAAATGCCACTGGTCAGGGGAAAGCAAGAATAACAGCTTCCTGGACAAAAGCAATTGTGTGTGCAATGATACGTGCTTATGAACATCACAACTATTTCAGTAAAATCAAAACGTAACAATAAAAATTTGTTTGATGTGTAAGCACAGAAATATAACAAGCTTGCCGGAGCAGATCATCCCAAGCTGAACTGAATCCCCCCTCCCCAGCAGCTAAGTTAATTGCCAGCAAGAAAACTCACCATCACCTATGGCCAGTGTCATATCATCAGTTCGGCTCTTGATTAGATCAACAATTCCAGCTTTCTGCAATGGTGCAACCCGACAGCATAGCACAACCCGACAGGAAGTTGCAAGGTCAAAAAGCTGTTGAAACATAAATGAATTATCAAGGAGTTGCATAGGTTCATAGACTATGGAAGCTAATTCAACTGCATTATGTACCAAAGCAGAACTTTAACATTTAAGACAAGTAATCTGATAGAACAAAGTTAATGTAGTACAATATTTAAGTGGAGTAACAAATAGAAAAGGATAGAAGGATTCATACATCTGTCTCCAAATCCTTCTCCAGAATATACACCAAACTATTTCCATCAATTATGAGTGCCAATGATGTATTCATTTCTTCCTTTCCAGAACACCGTTCTGGCACATTGGAAGAATTCGTGTCATTCGGAATCTCAAGATGGTTGTTTTCAGTATTCTCTTTTGATTTCGAACTCTTCTTTTTTCTATTGGATGATTTCACACCATATTTAGCTTTTGCAGCAGCTAAAAGATTTTTGCATTCCTCCTCAGAATTACCATTTATAATTATTTGCTGCATATCTGTGGACAGAAGTTTGCAAGAAAGACCAATTGAAATTGCTGTCTCTTGTTTATCTCCAGTCAGAACCCAGACCTTAATTCCTGCTTGCCGAAGGGCCTCAATTGCTTCTGGTACACCATCCTGTAGCTTGTCCTCAATTCCAGTAGCCCCAAGTAAATTTAAATTGGATTCAATAAGCAATGCCGTTTGGCGAAGTTTTAGAGCTCTATCAGCTAAAGAGGTGCTTGCATCTTCATACATGCGCTGCCACTGCTCAAGTTCTGCATCTGTAAGATCCCTTGCAGCAACAACAAGAGTGCGTAAGCCCTGTGATGAATATTCAGTCAGATGGCTCTCAGTTGCATGCCTTACAAGGTCATTCCTCTCAGAATCTTTAGCTAATATACTGAACATTGAAGTATCAGCACCCTTCACCAACACCTTCACACTATTGTCAGGAAATCTGATAACGACTGACATTCTTTTGCGAACGCTATCAAATTCATGCAACCCCAACACATCAAACCTATATTGAATATAAAAGATAATCATTTGAAGCTTTGATTCAAATACTGAAAACTACAATGTTCATAAAATGTTGTATTAGAGCTAACAACAGAAATGAGTATCAGCAGAAACATTACTCAGTTTTACAACCACGGAAAATAGCTAGGGTAGGATGGGTGGTGATGACAGTCAGGACAGAGAATTGAAAGAAAAGCTGAAGTGAGAAACCATCTACCTTAATCTGTTATCATTGATCTCAATCCCAATGTGGCCAGATGTGCGCTCAAAGAGAGTGTATCCATATGCTGAGGCTGCAGAAACTAGCGCTTGCTCATCTGGAGATTCACCCTGATAATCAATAGCTTCTACATTATCAAGTGATTCGCTTCCGGTGAAACTGGAAGATCTTCCAGAACTAGGAATTGGTATCACAGTATTACATGCGGCCAGTGTAAGGAAAAACTCATGTGCAGCAATTCGTTCATCACCAGCTAAGTCTTTGGTCAACAACTCCATTAGTTCATAATCAACAGCAATTTCCGAGTTAAGTTTCCATCTCCTTCTACCAACAGCTTTTACTGCTAAAGATAATGAAAGAATTAATTAAAGATAATTCTCCTCAATTTATGGACTGAAGAATTTGCAGCAAGCTTGTCAACGAAAGAAAAATGACAAGCAATAATTACAATTTTCATGATGTAGCTTCTTTGCATGCAATCAATACAGGATTCAATAC
>WYDK02000024.1:569736-592653 GCA_009867345.2 Toxicodendron radicans | reverse complement strand
ACATTCCTAATATGATTCACATCCTTATAACAATTGTATTCCTAATTAACTTCCTAAAAGAAATAACAATTTTACAAAGAAATAATTAGGAAAACGAGCCACATATCCCAACAATATTTGGATATGTAACAATTTAGTCCAAATGTGATTAGGTTTATTATTGTTCTAGTGTAGGAGTGGAAAACTTGATATGAGAACTGGCAATACTTTTCATTATTGTATTCTACATATTTCTTAAACTCAATAAAATTATTCTATTTGAATGTTTGACATAGTTCCTTAATTGAGAACGAACTAAGGTAAATCGGTTCTGTTTTTACTTTTGTGTGTTTTGGCTATGATTTCAACTGAAATGATCTTACATTTGAAATTAACAAATGATTATCATAGTATTTTGGCTAAATATTCCAAGAAATTAACTTTGATGTGCACATATTGAAACTATCTATCTATCTATCATTTTCTAGATGCTATTTTAAATGGAGGTAATTACGACAAGTAATCTGCATAAAACTGTACAAAAGCCTGGCATCTTAAACTATTGTTGCCTTTATGTTTCACATTCTCAATTCTTGGTACAGGTAAAGTTAGTGCCATGCCATTCATATAAAAAAAAAAAAAAAGAGTGAATAATCAATCATAAGGTCCTTTAGAAAAGCTTGATGCCCATCTTTTCAAGGTCCAATTCAGGAAAAAAAAAAGTTGATAATTATCAAGAAAATGTCTTGGGCCCTATGGTGTAAAGAAATTAATTACAGTACATAATAATAGTCAATGATCTACATCCATCTTGATAGATCTTACTTCAACTATCACTTTGGAGACTTGCCACCAAATATATACTGGAATAATAATCTTGGCACCGCACTCACCAAGAAATTAATCAAATTAAGATTTTAACTTGTCAATAAAGATTCAACATTCACCTCATTCTACATTTTCAATTTTTACTGTTTCGGGACTCATATATTTTCCTATGGAATCCCAGCATACAGAATCCTGTGTATCATACCTGAACTTGATTAATATTGTTTACATGAGTAAACATAGTTTTCAAAGATAATGTTGCCAAAATTTACTGCAGAGAGATTAATATGTACATATAAAGTGGGGTCAATTACTTAAATCTACAACCATAAATTGCAACCAACAGAAATTCTCTTTAAGTCTCTCATAATTTGAAGCTGGAATAGCTTAATTTCCAAATCTAATTGGTTCCTAAACAATGACTTTATGTAATATTCACGATATCATTGGAGAGTTTAATTAGGTAAATTTTGTATTCCAAGGAAATGTTCATACACCTAACCAGGAAAAACGACTTGGCAGCAATAACCAAATTCCCTATATAAATTTGCAGTAGCCTGTCATACATGAATGCAACAAGCCTGAAAGCTAGCGGTAAGACAATAACAAGAGAGACTTCTGAGAGTGAGATTGAAAAGGAGAGAACACGAAATGGACTCCTTTATTCGACTTCTGCTTCTTGTAGCATGTCTTTTTCCAGCTCTGGTTCACTGCAAACTTCGCCAATACAACTTCGATGTAAGTACTCTCAATACCGTTATGTAGAAATGTAGTTGTTGGCAGTCATATCATAAATATCAACATGGACTTGCTATATATCTATACGTGACTTTAACTTCATTGCATACCAAATTGCTTTAATGAAATATTTGGTTTCAACCTTAAGGTGTTGGTCTGGTGGTCAAGGAGCTGTGCTCATTTCTTTGACTTATTGGGTTCAAACTTGTTACTTATTACAATGCATAATTGTTATTTACTTGGTCTATTGTCACAACTTGTGCAATAAATTTATAACTTTTGAAAGGTGTTAATTCTTCGTGATTTGAACAGGTGGTGATGAAGAAATCTACTAAACTTTGCTCAAGCAAGTCCATTGTCACTGTTAATGGGAGGTTCCCAGGGCCTACTCTTTATGCCAGGGAAGGTGATACAGTGCTCGTTAAGGTCACCAACCATGTCAAATACAATGTTTCCATCCACTGGTGAGATGTCTAACATTTATATGATTCATTAACTCGTTAACTTAATTATATATTTTGTTTTTTAACTTGGGAATAATTTGGTAGGCATGGGATTCGGCAACTCAGAACTGGTTGGGCTGATGGACCAGCATACATTACACAGTGTCCAATTCAGACTGGGCAGAGCTATGTATACAATTTCACAATTACAGGCCAACGGGGCACACTTTTGTGGCACGCACATATTCTCTGGCTAAGGTCCACCGTCCATGGCGCCATTGTTATTTTACCTAAGCGTGGAGTTCCATATCCTTTCCCAAAACCCGACAAGGAAGCTGTGGTTGTACTTGGTGAATGGTGGAAATCAGACACTGAAGCCGTCATCAATCAAGCTCTCAAAACCGGATTGGCTCCTAATGTCTCTGATTCCCACACTATTAACGGCCATCCAGGACCCCTCTCTAGCTGTTCTTCATCGGGTACTTAAATAGAATGGCACTACTAGATTTAATTCAATAATATAAACTTTTGTTTATATAGGAATATTACTTTATGTGCAGGGGGCTTTACATTGCCTGTTGAAAGCAGCAAAACCTACATGCTTCGATTAATCAATGCTGCACTCAATGAAGAGCTTTTCTTCAAGATTGCAGGTCACAAACTCACCGTTGTGGAAGTTGATGCCACCTACGTTAAGCCATTCAAAATCGACACTGTTGTAATTGCCCCAGGCCAAACCACTAATGTTCTGGTTTCTGCTGACCAAAATTCTGGCAAGTACCTAGTTACAGCCTCCCCTTTCATGGACTCTCCAATTGCAGTCGACAATGTGACTGCCACCGCCACATTGCACTATTCAGGCACACTAGCTAGTACGCCCACAACTCTCACCAATCCGCCTCCACAAAATGCCACTGCAGTTGCTAACAACTTTATTGATTCTCTTCGTAGCCTTAATTCCAACACATACCCTGCCAGAGTCCCACAAACAGTTGATCACAACCTTCTATTTACAGTTGGACTTGGAATCAATCCTTGTCCTTCTTGCAAAGCTGGTAACGGTAGCCGGGTGGTGGCTTCTATGAATAATGTTACATTTGTTATGCCAACTACTGCCTTACTTCAGGCACATTTTTTCAACATTAGTGGGGTATTCACAACTGACTTCCCCGGAAACCCACCAAACGCTTTTAACTACACTGGAACGCCACCAGCTAACTTGGCGACTACAAGAGGGACTAAGGTTTACAGGCTGGCTTACAACTCTACTGTTCAACTTGTTTTGCAAGATACAGGGATCATAGCCATCGAGAACCATCCAATCCATTTGCACGGATTCAACTTCTTCGCGGTCGGGAAGGGACTAGGGAACTTCAATCCAAAGACAGATCAAAAGAAGTTTAATCTTGTTGATCCTGTTGAAAGGAACACAATTGGAGTACCATCTGGTGGATGGGTTGCTATACGATTCCGGGCCGATAACCCAGGTACACTTTATATTTTTCTTCAGAATCCTATTAATCATGGTCCTCTGCCTATTTCTTACAAAATGTTTCTTCAAATTCTGTTTTTGCAGGAGTTTGGTTCATGCACTGTCACTTGGAAATTCACACAACTTGGGGACTTAAGATGGCATTTCTGGTCGACAACGGAAAAGGACCCAATCAGTCACTTCTACCACCACCAAGTGATCTTCCAAAATGTTAAAAGCACTCAAACAATCCATACATAATTATACGGAATAGAGAATTCTCTTCATCGAAACAGAGTTGTTGAATAGAAGAAAATAGATGCAGGATCCAATATTGTTTCTTGAGTAAATGCAAATTTTACTCAACCATGTTTGAATAATACTTGTAAGAGAATTTTATTAAATGAAATACCACATGAATTTTTTTTGGGTTTCATTTGAATTCTGAAGAATGGCTACCATTGGGTGGCCTAATGGTAAAAAAGCAAAAAAGAAAAAATTATCTTCCAAGTTCAAGTTTCCACATATGCTAATTGAAGTGGTCACTGGAAGCTTACTCGGCCATTAACTTCAGACGTAAACTGACCCAAACACTCCGATCACAAAAAAATAAAAAAAACATAATTGATATGATACACTTAAATTAACAAAAGTTGAACATTACCACAATTACTACACTGGTTGATCCAATATTCCCATTGAAATAAAAAGGAGATAATCAAATGTTTCTTTATAGAGAAAAATATTCCCTATCAACCCAATCCCAATTCTTTCATCTAAACCTTCAAAATCATAGCCCATCAACCAGTGTGCAAGAGTGTAAATGGTATCTTACAGGACATTGGGCTTTGTTCTGTTAATATCTCTCCGAGACCAAATTCAGAAAAAACACAAGTTTCTATCAACAAAAAAAGCTTGGGCCACTTAGTGGAAAGAAATTTGGTTTTAAAAAGTCCAATATATATGTTTAAATTCAGTAGTATATATGCAGAAGATGTCTTTATCGTATACTTATTTTGCAGTAAATGGAGCTTTTAGATGCTTTATTTTTTTGGGACATTGTTCACAAGTCAAAGTGCACATGAAATAAATATATACTTTGGCAACAGTTTGTCTCTATTAATGACTTGGTGTAAACATCAACAGTGGCCACTATCTCTAATTGCTTGCCATCACATTGACAGTGAAAAAAGAATATGCCACCCTTTGATGATTAGTTTGTCACAAAGTTTCTAACATTCATATAATTCTTCATAAAAAATTTCCCTTCGTGACACCTGACAAGTGTATGAGAAGAGCTCCGCAAACTGAGGGCTCAAATGGATTGATCTGAAGTAGGGATGGGCGTTGGATCCGCACCCGCGGGGGTGCGGGTGTAGGTGAATCGGGTGTGAGTATGGGTGCGCGTACGGGTCTAAAAAGAAAATCCTTCATCGGGTGCGGGGATAATATGGACCTGCATCGCCCCGTCCCACCCCGCACCCTCCACAAAATATAATAAAATAATAATACTATAATTCTAATTAAATTTTTCAATGTAAACGTGTATTTGTTTGAAATTATTCATTGAATTCTATTCATATGGTAAAATTAGTTCATATGTTTGTAATTACTACACCAGTTAAATTGTTTACCTTATCCAAAAAAATATAAATAATTGAAAAGTTGTTTTCCTAACCTAATCCATATTTAATTTGAATAACCATGTCTGATTAAAAATGACATTGTAATGCATTTGTTATTACATTTTTTATTAATTTTTTTGATAAAATCCAATTGAACTGGGCGAGGTGGGGCAGGTGTGGGGGGGTCTCTCCTCCCCTAAGGATGGGTGTGGGGTTCTTTGTCAAACCCGTTCCCAGGTGCAGGTCGGGTGTGGGGATGGGTATAGGGGGCGGGGGCGGGTGCGGGGGACCATGCACCCTCACCCAACCCGCCCCATGCCCATCCCTAATCTAAAGCACACGGATTCCTGAAGAGAAAGTAATGTCACAAGATTTCTATATATAATTGATCTATTTGTGAATTCCCTTTTCACTAGACTTTCAATCATTTATCTTTTTATTGTGGTACCTTGACATCCTCAAATGGGATAAATAATTGGGGAGACACATCTTCTCTATCCTTGCCTTGTCTGAGTTATATCGATGCAAATTGTACATGCTTTTATGTTTGTGTGGTGTGTGAGAGAGATTAGGCATATGACACAAATAATTGGAGGTTTCTGATTGTCCACTCCTAATTTGGTATCTCGCACCAATTCTTGGTAATACTCTTATCATATTTCATATATGCTTTTGGTTAGCCTGGTGGGTTTCAGTTATGGAGCCTGTACAGCAAAACTGTTAACTACTCTCCTCGTGCACATCAAAAGCTTAATTTGCTAGCTCGTTCTTGGCCTTTAAAAGGAGTGGGACAGGACTTTGTGATGTTGACATCTCATCAGCTCAATTATGCAGCTAATTAGGAGAACCTGAAGTAATTTAGCTTTAAAATAAAAGCTTTACCTGCAAATCCTGGTATTGACATGGTTAATTTTCTACATGAGGTTGGTTTTGGTCCTGCTCCTGCGGTCCTGCCTAGTTTTGCCTCGAACAAATATAATTATATAAGAGTCGGCATTAAAGAATTATAGCCAGCCAGACAGACAGCCCTCTTTCAATCCGCCGAATGGTAGTAGCTGGGGACCAGCCTATATTTCCAGCACTTCACAAAAAATGGAATTCAATGTCCCTGGACCCTGGTCTCTGGACTTTCACCTACAAACCTGTAAATTTTACACCAGAGTTTCCATTTGACTGGTGAAATTAACTCTGATATATCGGTATGTGTCAGTTGTGGTCAAACAAAGTTCATATTTTGTTTAATTATCAGAGTATAAACCTAATCTTACGCATGCAGATGAAAATGAAGGGAGCCCCCACAAGGCAGAAGGGGGCAAAGCCTGATTTAATAGTTGTGGCCTCGGTTACAGTGCTGTATTTTCTTTCTTGGAAGATGTGAAGCATATGCTTTTGCTACCAGCAGTCCAGCACCCACATGAGATGGTGCTCATCTGCATCTGCATCACAAACTTGAATTATAGAAAAATAAATAAAGACAGAGAGAGCTCCATATACACAAACAATTAACATAACCTTACAAATATTAAACAAATATCACTTTAATTAAAATAATGAGAAGAATCTTTCCATTTATGGAAACCCCACTTTGTTTAAGCAGTCTCTGTCATTCCCAACCCAACCACACTATATTATAAAACCCTTTTTCAAAGTCTCTGAGTGGGAGACAATTACTTCCATATAATAAATAATATTAAGAAATTAAAAACCCTGGAAAAGAAAATTCTTCTTATATGAAACTGATTAATGAAAATAAGTGAGTTAGTGTAATAATGAACTGTAGAGTCTGACATACCGCCACTGACATGTACATTTATAAGAATAGAGAAGGTAAAAGCTTACTGTCATCATCATCATCATCAATGGTTTTGTATTTCATTAAACAAAGAGTAAACGACTTCTGCCTACCGGTTTAATGATACTTTTTCACTTATAAAATTTTAAAATATTATTTTATTATTTAAATTTATATTTTATTTCAGATTTTGATATTATTTTAACCCTATATCGTTATCATTCTTTTTCCTAATCATCATTCATCAAAATTTTTTAAATCTTACTATTGTCAACCTCGTCAATCGCCGACAATCCAACGATTAGGGTTTGCGATACCGTCTCTCCAAATTCACTTCCCAATCCCAAGGCAAATTTCGATTAATCTCAATTACTAAAATTCAACTTTCTACCACAAAAAAAGTCATTGGACTTCCCTTTTTAAAAGTCTCAATAATCTAGACCAAGTTTACTTTTTATTCACCGTCTAAATATAAATTTAGATAATAAAATGATATTTTAAAAGTTTATGAATAAAAAGTGTAATTAAACCATTATTTATGTGGGAAAAAGTTGTTAAACTCTTAAACAAAAGATCAAATTTTGTTGTTCAGCTTTCTGTTCACATTCTTAAACCAAAAGGTGAACCAACTAATCCATTAGACTATGTTTGTTTCCATTAGTCCCTTGTCATTATTTTATGCATTGGGTTACACAATCGAAACCAAACCATTTATTTTGTACGGAGCCAATAGACTTGATCTTCTTATAGGTAAGGTGATTAGTAATTTACCCCACTGAGATCAAGTTTTCCAAGCAATTGGGAGAGAGCTTAAAATCTGGTTTTGTTTCTTCAGATACGGGCTTTAATTAGTCTCCGAATAGGGTTATTGTACATGTGTATTTATTTCTACTCTACCCTATGATCTGAGGAACATTCTTCTAGCTAGTGGGCTTTCAACAAAATTTATTTATTTTTTCTGGTTGCAGACATTTTTACTTTTATGAAAAGATGATTATTCATAGGATAATACTGTGTCCATAATCTAATCTTACAATATTATCTAATAATCTCAATGTGACAGCTGAGTCGATAACTGTCAACTTAAAACATTAAATAACTTTAATCATAATCGTTTCTTAGGGATGTTCACAGTTATTTCTTCATAAGAAATGATCGTTCATCTCTAAAGAACATTTATTCATATTTAATGAAAATTGTCAATTCACCTGATAGTAACATAAATAAAAGTTTCAAAATAACATATTAGTAATTATATATAAAGAAACAGGAATTTTTTTTCTATTCTTGTTGGGCCAATTTCTGTACTGGAGTTGGCCCAAAGAATCAACCGTATAAAAACCGACCACTTCCAGTTAGACCCCACACAACCCACTAAAGCCAAGCTTAATAATTAAATTGTAATGACTCGTGTGTGTTAGTGGGGAAGTCTGTATTCAAATTGAAAAGTTGGTGGAAGAAGAATTCAGCCAATTTTTCTATAAAACTATAATTGAATAACTTAAAAAGTTTGGTCATTAATGAGCTTGTTGAATTAGAATTTGACAATTCATAATTTGAATTTAACAAGCTGTTAAAATATTGGTTGACTCTATTAACCAAAGCAACCCATAACAAATTGGCAGCTGGCTCTAATTCGTATTGGGGTCAAGCACAAGCTAATGATTTGTCAAGTGTATTATTATATATTTAAATATAAGTTATCAATCTTTTGTTTATTTATTTTTAACTTACGCCCACATCGATTAATCTTCGATCATTATTATGGTCTTTCAGTCTCTCACTTATATCGTGAATATTCATACGAAAAATCGAATTTAAGATCGTATATTTATTTATACAATTATTTTTTTTTTATTCTAACCATTTGGGTATTATTTTAAAAACCGGATCAGACCGGTTACCGAGATGGGTAGTGTAAAGAGATGGAAGAAGATGGTTTCATGTTGATTTTCATTGAACATTTGTAACGAAGAAAAGTAAACGAAAAGGTAGTTAGTAAAGAGGTCTTAATTAGGTCAATTTAGAGTCTGAGTTTAGGTACAGACCGCTTATCCAACAGGTGATTTTCAGTACAGGATTTGTATAATAATGAAAGAGGAAATGGATTATTTTATTTTTATTTTTATTTTTTTTGTGTTTTGGACAGAAAGTTAGTAACAATGGACAAACATCTCACGTGCTACAGCTAAACGTCAACACCATTGTTAAATGACCAATTCATCCATACTTTCTTTCACTTTCACAAACAAAACCATCCCTCCCAATTACGGATTGTCCTTTCTGCAACTTCAATCTCATTGGTTCTCTGCACTTTCTCACGTATAATTATAGACTCTTTTTCTTTAGCTCCAGCGCCCACATAAAACCATATCAACCAATCACAACTGAACACCACTTAATCTCTTTTTCTGCTAATTCTCTCTTCTCTTACTAAGAACAGACCCCCCCACCCCCCAGCCCCCGAATCTTCATTCACTTGTTTCTTTTAACTCTTTCTCTTCTCTCTGCTTTTTCTTTTGTTTTTGCTTTGGCCACCCACTCTGGGAAAAAGCTACAAAGCACGGTTTTTTTAACAACTTTTACCATTTCAATTATCAAGAACCTTTCTGTTTTCTCTATTTTTCCTCAACTCCCCTCTGTTTTTGGTTGAGTTGTTCTTCATCTCACTTCAAGTTTTTTCGTTTTAGTGCGCTGAAGTTTTATCTGGATTGTGCTTTGTTTTTTGCTTTACTCGTGATTTTGTGTGTTTTTAGGCGGTGGTAATGGCCTAGGGTTTATGTTTTTTTTTTTTTACAAAACTGAGGTGGTTTTAAAAGAATTTTTCTCTGTTACTTCTCGAATTTTCCCTGGTTTTTGGAAAGTTTAGCCTTTTTGGATTCCTCAATTGGTGCTTGTGTGAAAAAAAGTTTGCTCAGATTCCAAACAAATGCCCTGTTGATTTGATACTTCTTTGGTCATAAAAAACCTCAACTTCTCTGCATTTTCTCTCTCTTTGAACATTGAATTCAAAGAGAGAGAAACTTTCTGGGATTCACTCCACTCGTACAGTTCAATAAACCACAAACAAATGAATCGAGGAGTAGAAGTTCTATCTCCAGCCTCATATCTTCAGAACTCAAACTGGTTGTTTCAAGAAAGCAAGGGAACGAGATGGACTCGACAAGAGAACAAGCTTTTTGAGAATGCTCTGGCTTTGTATGATAAAGATACTCCTGATCGATGGATGAAGGTAGCATCAATGATTCCTGGCAAGACAGTCGGTGATGTCATCAGACAATACAAGGAATTGGAAGAGGATGTTAGTGATATTGAAGCAGGTTTAATTCCAATTCCGGGCTATTGTAATGATTCTTTCACTTTGGAGTGGGTTAATGGTAATCAGGAATTAGATGGATTGAGGCAATTATATAGTCCTGGTGGGAAGAGAGGCACCGCAACTCGGCCTTCTGATCAAGAAAGAAAGAAAGGGGTTCCATGGACAGAAGAAGAACACAGGTATTAATTTTTCTTTTTATTATGTTGCTTTGCCTTCAATATCCTTAAGTATAACAATGGTGACAAGTTAATTAGAGTTAGTTGGATAGCCTTTAAAGTCTGTTCTATCATATATTTGGCTTGTCTCCTACAGGCTAGTTTTATTGTGAATAAATTTGTTGTAAGTTTGTTTCATTTTTGAGATTGTTGGTAATCAGAAATTTATGGTTACTTCATTCTAGCTGAACTTAAGAAATTATGATATAAAGCTTTGATTTGTTGAAATAATTAGCTTTTTGATTACTTAAGATCTCTGGCTGATCTTGTGAGTGATACGATACTAAGTATGGTACGTGGGTCAATTGGATGAAAGCAGTTAACTGAATCCTTTATGAAGATGTCTTTTTCGCTTGTGTAATTGTCTAGTTCTCAGTGGTTTAGTACACTCCAGCAGCTCATGATGTGGTGTTTGATAATTTTACTACAGGCAATTTCTAATGGGTCTTAAAAAGTTTGGAAAAGGGGACTGGAGAAACATCTCCCGCAATTTTGTGACCACTAGAACACCAACTCAGGTTGCAAGTCATGCTCAGAAGTACTTCAATAGGCAGCTTACTGGAGGGAAGGATAAGAGGAGATCTAGCATTCATGATATTACTACTGTCAGTTTGGAAGACACAGCATCACCTTCACCAGAAAATAGTAAATCTTCATCTGCAAATTCTTCTACTGCTGTCATTCAGCTGCAGCAGCAACCTAAATTGACTAGCATAAGAAATGAGCACTTCAATTGGAAACCACCAAATGAAGGAGCAGCCATGGTTTTCAACCCAACAAATAGCAACGTGTTCATGCCCCCTTTCTGTGGGATATCTTCGTATGCACCTAAGTTGCAGGAGCAAAATCTGCTTGGTGGAACTCTTCATGGATCTCAGTTTGACATTTACAACACGTTTTATCAGATGCAGTCAATGCAACATCAGTAATTCATAGATAATATGAAGGAGTTCTAAGGATATTTATTTGCCGATTCTTATTCAGTGTTAGTGATCTCAGATTACTCTGTCCATGCGACATCTTGGTTCTATGTGAATATGTCGATGAAGCTTGGAACAAGAACATGAAGAAATCAGTTAGATTGTGCTATGATTTGCTATTGGAGAACTGGACCATTGAACCATAAGAGTAGCCTATTTACAAGAAGCTTGAGCTTTTGTCCTTGTGCACTGGTTATATCCTTGCAGTATTTGTTGGTCGTCAGAAGGCATTCTTGTATTGAGCTTGTTTGTATTATGAATATTTCCATTTAGGTAAGAGCCGTGTACTAGATGATCTAGATGCTGAAATGGTTAAAATTAGATGATACAGTCTCCGTCCATTCTGAGTAGCTTCATGTAAATTACGCAACTCCCAAGTTTGCATGGTTGATATAATAAAGGCATCTGTGATAATAATATCATCTGGGTTGGATTATAATCTTTAGGATATTTTAGGCAAGCAGAATTTTCCATTTTTTTTCCCTGTTAAAGTCTTTGTTGGTGATGAATTTTGTGAAGCATTTGAACCAGGATCCTGCGAAAACGGCGTATCCATCTCTTAGTTGAAATTTATAAGTTCTTTTGTAAACACCTTTGTACAATAAAAATCAAGAATTGGTGGTTATTTATCTTTATGATTTGCCTCAAAACTGACATTTACAGTTCATCCTAGATAAAGACTCGGATCATGATGCCTTTTTTTTTTTGTTGTTGTTGTTGTTGAATGAATTGTGACATATGATATAGAAATCTAAACCCTTGGTATGGTTCACATTCCGAGTTTAGTGTACTGCATACGCCTTCATAAAACGGAAGTGGAAGCAGTTGATTTGGACATTAGGCCAAGTCATGCGATGCTCGGGACCAATTTTGCTGAGTCCCATTGCATTCTCTCTGATGACTCTAGCATAATGAATGCTTTATTCTGATGCCTTTTTTGGCTAAAGAACAGTTTATACAATTGATCGCAATTAGTTGACTGAATTTGGACGCTCGAATCTTGACCAAAGCCAAGACTTGAGAGCCACTAATATAAGCATCTCATGCTTCATTCTGTCTTCTTTAATGTTGGTTCTCCTCTTGAGGATGACATATTTTGTTTTCTGTTTGTTCCCTTTTAATGGATTAGATGGTGGTTAGGAGATCATATCAAATGCATAAGTGAATGATCTAACTGAACAATGGTAGCCTGTGTTTCCCATTCATTTGTTCACTTATCTAAGATAATTTTTTGCCCACCAAGCCAATTAATTAAGGTTCAGACTCAGCACAATCCTTCTACTAATCATCAATGTAATCTTGGTTTTATGATTCTTTTAAGTTTTAACATATTAAACAAATCTTGATAGTTGCTTTGAAGTCTTGTGACCCTGTTTATTTAATGGGAGTGCTCTGCTTTTACTTGGTGGGTTTTAGGGCTATAACTCTTCTTTACAAAATAAAAAACAGTCACAGGACCTTTCTCCATCTTCTTTTTTGTTTTATTTTTCTTTTGTAAGGATCTGGGAATTGGCTTTAGATTGTTGCATTTGGTAGGTAAATATTTTCGTGGATGTTCTTTCTGTCAAAAGCACTTTGATTACGAGAAATTCCGCCCAAGTCAAGTTGGAGTGGAAATGGAATGAGTGATGTGACTGGTAACTAATATCTGAACATTATTCCCAGTGCGCAAGAATGATCTCGATTGGACTCTAAATCTGCGAACAACAGTAATTTAAAGCCTCACGTTACTTAAGTTTGGTAGCATAATAATCAATGGCATTGCAGGAACTCCACTACCACTTGAAATGTTAATTGCTCAAAAACTTAATGAGAATCCATGTAAGCTCTCCACACAAAATGAGTTTTTTACTCAAATCTTTTTAGTAACTCTGAACAAGGATCATTTGTGATTGATTTCCACAAAGAAAGCATGTGTTTTTTTCACATGTCAGCGGTGGAGTTGGATTGTTGTGATCAGTGTTCACTATTTTCTCTGTAAATTATATATAAACAAAGTGATTCTGATAAATCTTTTGATCCAATCAAAATCTGGGCTGGCTCTTTCTTTTGTTTTTCTTGCTTCAAATTGCTGGCACTAAAAATCAATTGTAGCACAAGAGTCAAGAGACATTCAAGAAAAAGCCCCTGGTGCCCACCATATTTGCTTGCACATATAATTTTGGACCCACCCACTAGACAAAACTATTTAAGCCAACATGGAGCAATATATAAAGATCCTTCCTTCAAGCTGTATCTCTGGTAATTGACAAAACTACCCACTTTCTTTTTAAAAAGAATACTTTTTGCAAGTTGCATTGGAAAGCACTTTGGTTACTCTATTCCAATTTCCATCAAACACTTTGGTTGATTTAACTTTTAAGACCACATACCTCAATTCACACTTTGTTTTCTTTCTCTCTTTTGTTTACCAATATTCTTATTCTTCTTTGATATTGCTGCTGCTTGGCAACAGAAACTAAGTTGAATAGTAATAAAGAAAGACAAAAACAAAAGAACCCCCATAAAAAGAATGAAAGCTCATATGGGAACTTTAATTTTTTTTTCTATGGTGCATCATTGTGGACCCTTGAGTATCTAAGAATGATCCCTTGTGGGTGCTTTTGATGCTCATTCAACATAAAGGAAATAACAGAAAAGTGGAACATTTTGGAATCATTGTACCTATAATTCATCACAACAAACAAACATATAAATTTTCTAGCAGATTTTGTGTCCATTTCCAAACAAGAGAAACAAACTTACTTATCATTCATCTATAGGAAATAACATTAGATTCATTAAACACACTGAGATGTTGCATCAGCTTGATAGCAATTATCCATTTTCTGCTTGGGTATTTTCAATTGAAAGCTGGCTAGTTGATGGGATTTAACATCACACAACAAAAGTTTGATAGTGTAATGACCAATGAGTACTGATATGTTTCATTTGAGCTGGTGAGGTCAAGGTGCAATGTCTTTTCATGTCTTTCATGTCCTCAACTCAGAGTTTTCATCCAGTCTTGCTCTATGTCAAAATAAATAACTATCTTCCTCAATTTTAAACCAATGGAAAATTCAATACAGATGAAAGAATGCTAGGAATAGTTCACATCTACAGCACTATGACAACACATAGTTTTCTGCAGATTAATAAACATGAAGCAGAAAAATTTGGAGTGCAAGATTCATGTTTGACCTATCAAGTTCAAGTGTTAAACCACATTATTGCAAGCATAAAAGAGCATTTGAAGTTTAATTCCAACTATCAATGATTATTATTATTGAACAACTTGAATTTTGAGGTTATGAAGCAAGCCAGTAAGTCCCTGCAACCATCTATCAATTATTCATAGTGAAGTGTGAAAAGTCTAAGCAACTGTGAAGAACACGACTTTTTCCAAGTCTTTATTTGTTTGTCATTTAATGCTTTAACCAATATACTTGATGCACAATCAACTGCTGAAATCTGATAATGACCTGATAATATCATGCTGACATCAATTGAATGCGATAATTAGCTGTCATTCAGAGCTATTTAGACATTTTAAGCTTGAAAAATGTTAGATAATAAAGGTTTTTAAAACTTTTATTATGGTAAAAACACGAGTTTGAACTTGAATCTGAGTATTCACTGGGATAATCCTATTTCACCTACCAATCACTCTCCATATCAACTTTTATTAATGCTAATTAACATCAATTGCTTAACACATACATTACACTTACAGAGAGCCTGTTAACATCTCCAGAACTGCCAAAACTTGTGTTTTCAGTAACTATTTCAGGCAAAGATTCAATAATCTTTTGTTCTACTGATAGAAGATAAAACATCAACTCGGGAAATTTGATTACCATATGATATTAATGGTCTCTTGAAATTTTTGTTTTATTTACTTGCCGTGTAAGCCATCCCATTTGCAAGTGAGCTCAATTTAGGACTTCCCATCAGCATTTCAATGCTTTCAGACTTTGCTATTCATGATTTCTTGAAAATACTTTTAGTTCATTCAATTTTCGCATGCTTTATGAGCTAAACATCAATGGAAAGATCAAATTTTACTTTGTTGTGGAGGACAAAGAAAACCAAGAAGTGACACAAACATTAATTGATGATACTCTTTGGAAATGAACTATTAATAGATCTGATCTGATCTGATCTGATCATCTGAAGCTTCATAGAGACAAATTTATTAATCTTCAGAAAACAAGGGCCAGGACTCGAGGCCCAAAGCCAATCCACTATCGCAAATCAGCCCCACGACACCCAAAAAACATATGCTATTAAACCCGATTCTTACTCTCTTTACACAGACTTATTAGGGGCAAATCAACACAAACCCAAGAAATATTTTTTTTCTTGATTTTAGATTCCGAAGAAGATGAAGAGCCTTGAATTTCAGTTACCATGCTGAATTTTGGAGGAGATACTAATTAATTGCCTCTAATTATCATCTAATTCTTCTTTCTGAACTTGCAATAATCACAACCTTTACACATACAAATGCCACAAATAATTAGTTTTTAAGATACAAATATAAGAGAGCTTTTTAGTTCTTAATTCATAGAAGTGTTCTATTTACAGTTTTAGAAGGATGAGGAAATAATATAAAGTTGAAAACAATTTTCTTGTGATTATGAATACAATAAGAATAATCTTATTTTAAGATCGTATTATTTTGTAATTTATTTGAGAATCAACTAATATTTACATGTATTATCTAGTTAAAGTTACTACTGAGGAAGTCTAGATTATATTTTAACACGTCGTGCTCCACAGCTATGTACACACATGCAAGATCAGCTCAAAAGTTTAACATTTTAAATATATATCTGAATGACTATGAAGAAGACTGTATATTGTATATAGTTTTATGGCTATTACGAGCGATGATATAAAAATATTTTGACTAAGAAAAAAAAAATCAAGTTATTTGTCTTTAATCCCACATGCAATGTACAGGTCTCTTTCTAATCATCATAGGAGGCGGTGATGTGACCATTTAGAGAAGATATTTAATCATGTAGCAGTCAAGTTTAGTGACATTTTTGCTCTATAATATATGAATTTTCAGGCGTGGTTTCTTGACCATTTAGATTTATCAGTAATAAAAAATGGACAACTGCACTTCAATTAAGATCCCCAGGTCCTAATCTGTACACTTGTATGTGCGATTATTGGCAACGGAAAAATCTTTGTTTATGTTCGCTTATCTCAGTCAATACTTTGTATCGATCTTTCATTCGATCCACTTATTTATTTTCGTGATGTTGGTGGGTATTTTGCCTGTAAGAGATCCATTGGTTAGCCAGTAGCTGTCTACTATCGATGACTTTGCTCCTGAATATGTTTCACATTTATATATGGACAACTCTTATCTTGGTGTTATCATTTACAGTACTACGATTTTGTCCTGGTTAGAAGACTAAATATAGAAGAAGGAAAAACTCATCACATATTACGAAAAGTGACTTAATTGAACAGTGACGAAGTGATATAAGCATATAGCAAGCAAAACACCAGCCGCCTTGTGGCTAAAACACGAGTAGTTGCCAGTTCTAGCTATACAGCACACATAGATTGACCAAATTATTATAATTATATTTTCGATAATCATATAAATCATGGAAAAATTGTACTTGCATGTCATGAAAATGAAATGGGGGATAAGACCCTTATCCATTTGGTGTGCCATTAATTGCCATAGGGTGGAGAAGAAAAAGACAACCCTAATTGTCCTCTACGATCAAACCAAAAAACATTACTGAGACATGGATGGCTAGTTTTTACATATTCCCATCTGGGATTGTCGGATTAAGTCCTATAGACACAAATGTGAAGATCAATCAAAATTTGTTTGAAACACATGTATATATATATCGGCCAAATTGAAAGTGGCCTAATTTGGTTCCTGTTGGAATAGAAATGGTGGCGCTAAAGAAGGACGTGGCCAACTTTTAACCATATGAGAAAATGGTGGTGGTGAAACATTGCTTAGCTAGTTGCTTCCAATCATGCACATACTTGTCAATGAATCTAATTAATAATGCACATGTAGCCAGCTTGTCACTTGCTGATATGTGGAGAGATGTGATCGATGGAGTGCATGGTTGCAATATCAGTCACAAAATTGATGAAAATTGATGGTAAATTCATGAATTGTTGTGTCAACTTTTCTGCATTGTTTTGGAGCCATTGAATTTGAACATGGTAGTGAGAATTCAGAGAGTATGGTCGTAGTTGCATTCTTGTCTATACTCAATGGACTGTGGAAAATTCATAACACACGCCCCCACATTCCACTGCTCAACAATTGAAAGTGAAATTGCTTTGGCGGTTTCAGGGAAATATCCTTCTCTCCTGTCTTAATCATCCCCCTCATAACTGTATTTCACTTTCTAACTCTGTATCATGCATTAACTTTATTCAACTTCCCATATTAATTGGTAAAGAAGAATCCTCGTTTTATATGGAATATTTATCACTATTTTCTTCAATATATATATATGTTAGATCTTTAATATTATTGTAATGAATTATGAGGGCATGCATCAGCATGATTGCTGGAGACGAAGACATACTTTGAAATTATGCTGATTAAAATAAATTTATAGTCCATCCAACAAGAAGCAGAAATATTATTAATTAATTATTGTGGACTGGTATTAATTAATAATTGTTGATTTCTTAATTGTTCTACCCGTTAGAGAGGGTGATTAAATACATGCACCATGGACAAACAAAATCATTAGGAGTCCAATAATTAAGTGGTGATTACGAAAACGATTAAACCATTGGAAAGCAGGATTAGTGGGAAATTATAGCACTAGATTGTCAAAAAGAGTTAGCCAAATACATTATCGTTTTGCTGCTAAAAGTAATTCATCTTTTGTTGGCATTCTCCTTTGTCTCCTATTCTTCAGGCCAGACGGATAATTGAAAATCTTCATGGCCTTAGCTTTAGCTTTACAAGTTGACAAGAGAGCATATAAGAACCGAAAGGATCATATTAGGACGTACGATATGTTTGATTCCTTATTTATTTGTTTATATCTCCCTGTAAGTAACAAGTGTGGCACCCTCTTTTGATAAAGACTCAAAACCCATCATATAACTAATTAAAAAAACATCAATGAAATAATTCAACCTAAAATTCAATTGAAGTGGTTCCTTCTGTCGAACTTCATCACCCCAAAAAAAAAAAAAAAACATAGAGAGGACTGCGGGCATGCAGTCTCTATCAAGAGGCAATTAAATTCAGAAAAGGAGTCGACAAGGATCCGTTACATATAACTAATATTTATTAAAAATAAGAAGGAAGAGTACGTAGTACTAGTAGATGATTAGAAGGAATTTGGGATATGCCAGAGAGAGGTGGACCTAATGGGTGGCCCATGTGGCCATACTTGGTTTTTTAAAAACCTCGTCAACCATTAATTGGTTCTTAGATGCATGAATGTAAACTTAATATTACGTTTGACTCCTGCCCTTTTCATTTGTCTGCACGCAGGCACAGAAAAAATCATGCTGGAAAAATTGTACAAAGCAATCTAAAGTAGGCCTGTGGATGTAGATTTGCTTAACTTATACCGAAAAAATGAAGCAAGGAAAGCGAATTGAGATGTTTATGATTGAAGGTTTGACCAATTTAGTGTGATATCACATTCATGAGAATGAGAAATAGAAACAGCTCTTCAACAGTACTTGATCTAGGTTGCTGTTTGATGATGAACCCTACTTTTGTGGATGTGGAGAAATCTGCGGCTGGATATGGTATTAATGGTGGAAATAGAAAGTTTCTTTTTGGGTTCTTTGCCTAAGTTGAATGCATGAATAATAGGTTTATATCACTTTCTAAGTTTTGCCACGCTGTGTGTTTCGATATTTCGGCATAATAATTGGAAGTGCTTTGAAAAAATAACTTTCTTTTAACATTGAGAAGTATTTAGAGTAAGTGCTTCCGTGTTAATCTTCTACTAAGATAAACCCTTTTCCTGATGCAATACTTTACTGTAAAAACATTTCCAAATCATCCCTGTACAATTCCCCAGATCGCAGAACCAATTAATGTTGTCTCAGTTCAATCAAATTCTCTGTATCCTCCTTGATATCTCTGAAACCAATATTTGGATCAGTTGCTCGCCAAGATTTCTCTGTTATGTATATTCAGTGTCTCAGATTTATCCTGAAGGTAATATTTATTTGGTTTTTCTTCTTTTCATTGGCCGGCTCACCCTCCAAAGATCTATTAAAAAGAAAATAACAATAATAATATTAATAAATTGGTTCTTGATTCTTAAAATAATTCCTTCCTTGCTTATTAATTTCTATAATCTATTCAGATTTTCCTTTTTCTTTGTTCTCTTTTGGAATTTTTTTTTTTATTATTATGTAATAATTCACTTCGCTTAGAAAACGAAGGTAAAGTTTGCATAAAAGGAATAGCTTTCTCACATTAAATGATTTGTCTTATGTTAAGAGAACAACTGTTGCCCACACTCACAGAATAATTAACAGACACAAAACGACAAGTCACATTTTAACTTGTACAAAGATGGACAAATCATCCTGGAGAGTAGTAAACAATGAACGACAATCACATGTTTGTCCTTTATTACCTTTTACAATCATAAACATAGACTTATTTGACTCCTGATTCACGTTTGTATAGTACACAAGATTTACTGTACATATGGAGGGCTACTAAATAGTCTGGTCGGTGAAGGTTTTCCTACCGAGTAATAAAATCAAGAAAGCGAGTGATGAATTTGTAGTACTTGCAGAAGTAATTTCCTGGTTCGTTCTGTTAACATGTGAACACTTTTTGGTAATTAATGAAGAAAAGACAAACAACAATAAAAGACAAACAACAATAAAAAATGAATTTAAGTTTAGGTAAATTTTTATTTAGGAATTTGTATTGAAGATTAATTGTTTTCTTTTTTATGTTATGAGATAAATAAAGAATATAATTAATTTAAGACTTTATTTAGGGTTAAAATAGGAGGGTAATTAAAGTAGAAGAGTTCTATTAGGAATAGGAAGAAGAATCCTAGTAGAAAAAAAAGTATCATATTTTACCTATAAATAGAGTGCTTAAACCTAATTCTAAAGTTATGAGATAGGGAATGAAGAAAGAAAGAATATGAGAAACACATAGGGGATGAGTATTTGTAACACCGAATGATATCTTTCAAAAGAGAAGACCGAATGATATCTTTCAAAAGAGAAGAGGGTGGTGTAATACATTCAATTATGTGTTGATGACAATGATGATAAAACTCTCTCATCCGTGGATGTAAGCTAATTATGCCGAATCACGTAAAAATTATCGTGCGCCTTTTATGTTTGCTATTATTGCTTCATGTTGTTCTTGTTTTTATTGTTTTTTTTTTTACTTCTCCGGATTTTTAACATGGTATCAGAGCAAAGTCAGAATTTTAAAATGATATTATAGTAGAGTTTTCTTAAGAGACCTGTGGGAGAAGGGGCCTATGGAAGATGAAGCGAAAATTGTAGGGTGATGTCTGCAAGAATGTAGACGACGAGAGGATAATAAAGTCACTCCAACAAAGGGTGGAGGAAGAACAAATGACTTTAACATTAAGGGTGTTGAAGAGAAGAAGTTATCACTAAGGGTGGTAGGCTAAAGAAGAAGAAGCCAACACTAAGGGTGTTAGGTTGAAGTTATAGAAGAAAGGAGGAGTAAAAGAAAAGTTCAAGGAGGAGGGTTAGAATGTGAACATCTTTCGGTAATTAATGAAGAAAAGGCAAGCAAGAAGAAAATGCAAATAAGAAGAAAAATGAATTTAAGTTTAGGCAAATTTATAGTTTAGGAATTTGTATTGAAGATTAATTGTTTTCTTTGTTATGTTATGAGATAAATAAAGAAGTGGAATTAGTTTAGGATTTTATTTAGAGTTAAAATAGGTGAGTAATTAAAGTAGAAGAATTTTATTAGGAATATGAAGAAGAATCAATAGAAAAAGAATATATTACTTTTTCTATAAATAGAAGGCTTAAACATAATTCTAAGGTTACGAGAGAGGGAATAAAGAAGGAAAGAATGTGAGAAACACAAAGGTGGGGGGTATTTGTAACACTAAAGAATCTTAATTTAAGATAAGGTTGACGACCTGAAAAATAGTTGATTGTGTAATACACTCTTGTGCGTGTTAATGAAAAGTAAAAATAAACTCTTTCATCTGTGGATGTAAATTATTTATGCTGAATCACGTAAAAATATCGTGACTCTGTTATGTTTGCTATTATTGCTTAATGTTCTTCTTTATTATTATTATTATTATTTTCTCTTCCAATTTTTTAACATGATATCAGAGTAGATTCAAAATTTTAATACGTTCGAATGCATATTTGACAGGTGAGTGCTCTTATGCCACACATGGTTGGTGGGTCATGAAGATATCTGCCAAAGCAGGATAAGCTATCAATGGTGGACATAGAAAATTTTTCTTTGCGTTATCTCTCTGTTGCTCGATAAACACCCTAAATTTACACATGGGGAGATATATGTATCATGTATGAATCAAAATTTCTTTCAAGTCTTTATCAAGCCGGATATGCATGTCATTTATTTTGAGGAATATATATTATATAAGTTGAGATTCCAACTTTGAATCAGGATCATTTTCAAATAAATTCTGCTAAGTTTTGAATGATTTTGTGATATATGGTTAAAATTTATATGTTTGTTATATATACCCTTATTCTATAGTTATCTATCACAAGTCTAATAAAAGCTCAAGTCAAAAGAGGATCACCGTCCTTAAAAAAGGCTTTTGTATTTCCTGTATAATGCATATTATGTGTTAGAATTGCAAGCTATTATTGCCCTTGAAATTAGTGGACGTAAAACGAAAAAATACACACTACATTATTAGCCTTATGCAAAAGGAAACAGGTTGTTCTTCATTGATTTAATGTCGTAGAGGACAAGTGGTCCCTTACTAGAACTAGTATATATAAGACGTCCTCGTTTATTCTCTTATACTTAATGGACGGTGAAGTGATTCCTCTTTCCAAAATTTGAACAACTCATTTATTATGCCAAATGCACTGAAACTGCCAACCCCTAAGAGTTCTTTAATTCTAGGGTTCATTAATATTTCAATTCCCACCCATTTACCCGAAAGATGCACATCTCATTTACTATTGAGTTGCAATATCTACACGTTAGAGTAATCTAGGGTTAAATCCAGAAAAGTGGGTGGCCGGCCTCCTCTTATGAATAATTGATCATATTGAGTTTTTTAAGGAAGGTTGATAGTGATTTGTGTTTGAAAATAAGGATGTCTATATACATTTTTTAAGAACTGATTAACGTGCTTTAAATAACAAAGGTTTAGTGGAAATCCATGTCAGTTTGGCACAAAATTTTGGTATGTTATTCTTCTGTAGTTGCCAAATTCTTGACTGCTCGATGGATACTTTGGCTAAATCAAATATTAAAATCTGATTAGAATTTTGTTTACTTGGTTTGAGGAGCTTCATCATGTACACGAGGCAATGGAATAACTAGCATATA
>WYDK02000024.1:518859-531451 GCA_009867345.2 Toxicodendron radicans | reverse complement strand
TACATTAAAGGTTAAACACTTTTCTAATCATTGGATTCTTACATAAGAATGACTTAAAATTTATGTCAATGATTTAAGTTAAAACAATTAAATTAAATGAAATAAAAGATGAATAATAAATGTGAAATAAAATAACTTTTTGTTAGGTGAAGAGATGAGGAATTGAAGATCCAATATATTATTTGAATCACTTGGTGAGTTTTTCTACAAAGTCACAATAATATTGTTGTTATGTTCATAACATTTCTTTTAATGTGCTTACTTTTTTTTTTTTTTTTTCACATATTTATTAGGGTTGAATGTAATTTTATTTAATGGCTCAGGTGACTTTATATTTAAATATTATTTATTTAAGAAATATAGTTTGATTTAATAATTATTTAACTATTAAAATCATATAGGTCAATAGAGAGGTGTTTTTAATTAACGCACACTTTCATAAAACATGTTATTACATTATATTAATTAGAAATGAATAGGGTCCTCTCTCTACCCAATTAATATAGACAATTTTCTCTCCATCAAAAAATAATCTATCAAGTTTAAAGGAATCGAGTGAGAAAAACCTAATTTTTTAGAAGAAATTTTAATCTACAATCAATTTTCAGAAAGTAAGACATCAAAAATCAATGTATGTCTTTTCTCAAATTATAATATTATAAAAATTAATTAATACACTAAATTAAATCTAACTTTTAACTTCTATTCTTGAAAATATTAAAATAATTATTTATTTCCTCCCATCATTCCATGAATGGAAAAAATTGATTTCTATTAAAAAAACACAGTTTAGAGGCAAAAAATAAATTTATTTTATTGAAGGAGTAAATTTACCTTTAAAAAAACTTTTTGATCGTCAATTGGTCCAAATAGCGCTGTCCATAGAAAATATAAAAGAATGAAATACTTAGAAAGAGTGTCGGAAGAAACTATGTATTGAAGAAGAGGAAGACACAAGAAACCTATCTTCATTTGTTCTGACAAGACCAAAGCAAACTATAACTCACCTTAATGTTTACTATGTTTGTTCCCAAATTACATCAAAAACTACTTTAGGTAATCATTCAATCCATTTCACAAATATCTTCCCACAAAATTACAGTCAAACCCAATATCAAAGTTTTCATCTTTTTTAGACTCTGTTTATGTTTTGAACCATAGCCACAATCTCATCACCCTCAACCCAATCAGTCTTTTCCCTAGTCAAACCAAACCAAAACAAACTAAACCCACCCAGATAATCAAATTTTGTCCTTTTTTTTTTTTTTTTGATAAGGGAGGGTTTTGAAAGGACACCTGTCAATCAGGATCAAGATCAAGATATCAAAACTTCTTTTCCTGAATTGAGTTGGTTTACTATTGCTTGAGGATATGAATTTTAGGAGCTTAGAAGAGTTTTGGGCTTTCTATGTGAACCAACACTCGAAACCAAGTACAAGGCGTTGGCACTTTGTGGGAACACTCAGTAGTATTATCTTTTTGCTTTTGTCGATATTGTTTAATTGGTGCTTTCTGGTGTTTGTGCCAATCTTTGGTTATGGATTCGCCTGGTATAGTCATTTCTTTGTTGAAGGAAATGTTCCGGCTACTTTTGGGCACCCGTTTTGGTCTCTTTTCTGTGATTACAAGATGTTTGGATTGATGCTTACTGGGAATATGGATAGAGAAATTAAGAGGCTCGGTAAGAGGCCTGTGTTGCAGGTCTTTTGATCATATTGTAAGCTTTTCTGCTTGTTGTTCAAGACTTTGGATATGCTTCTAGGGTTGATATCATTGATGTCTTATTTTAATGTATTTCTTGCTTTTGTATATGTAAATTATTTCTGCTTAAAATCATAGATTGTTTCATGAGTTGAACAAATTGATTTTCTTATATAAGTTTTTAGCTTTTCTCAGCACAAGAATGGAAATGTTATGTTAAATCATTAGGTTTCTATTGCATACTGATGTGCAAAAGTTTGAGAAATCGTTTATAGGGAGCACTTGTTTGATACAATCTTTAGGTTGCTGCTGGCTATAATAGAGTCAATAAAATCAGGAAAAATGTGCAAACAAATGTGAGCTAGTCGGAGTGGCATTAAATTGTTTGCTTTTCAGTTATCTTGCAACTCCAAAATGTTTGTCTAACAATATTCACTTAATCATGCTGTAAGCCTGAGAGGATAAACCTATTATACTGATCTTATGTCAACTAAGCGGCACACGGATCTGATTTTGTCATTCTATGGCAAGAGTTTAGAATCAAGTCTGCAACCCCGAGAAACTTCTGCTTTACTTTGGGTGAGGTGGTCATCCGTAAGAAAGAAATTTTGAGAGTGTATGCCATCATCTTCCTTGACTAAGGAGATGCAACCTTGGAAGCATTTAAAAGGATATTGAGTGGATAGCAGAATATATTCACCGAAGTGCATGGTGACATTGTCGAAAACAAGATGTCTGTAAATAGTTGGATGTTGCTTGGTAATCAAATTTTTGCCTTTGAATTGTTCATGTATGAATAACATATGGTTGCTTTCTGTGAACACCTTTCGGCTGAAGAGTGTTCTTCGGCAGCCGAGAACTAATCAGATTTGTATTTGGAGGAGGCAGAAAGGTTTCTCTTTATCTGTTTAGTGGAATTAAATACCGCCGTACAACGATTTAAATGCTATATATACCAAATGAAAACACATTTATTTTCATCCCAAATGATATCACTGATGAATGTTTACTTAAAGGTGGAAACAGTCTTATGTTCCACACTCCTTGGCTGGAAAAGAAAAGGCAAAAGGGCAGTTTTGCATGAAATGATTCTCCAAAATATAGACTGTCAATCGTTTTAAAGCTGATTCTCATGCAACCCAATGTTACGTAGGTCATCAGGAATTTGTACTTGGTTTTGTTTAGATACCTAACTACCCAAGCTCAACTCAGGCAATTTCATGTGTCCAGATACAGCTTAAAGAATAGGCAAACAACAACAAATAACAGTTTCCCCATATCCCATCTCCATTTGAAATTACTGTGAAAGAGAGGCTTCAACTTTCAATAAATATCTATTTCCTCATTTGACTATCTATGAAACTATTGAAAACTTTTGAAACTCAAATTAAACTATGTTACAAGTCCCGAATTTCTTGGTTCAAAAATTATCCAGTTGAGGCCATCGCCTTTTAGGCAGTCTAAGATCAAATTATACTTTGCTGTCAGAAACTGTTTCCCAGTGGATTAATTCTCTACCCATTGAGGTATCTGGCCTTGGCTCAGGTAAATAAAGCTGTTTCATATCTTGACAACATTGACAAGTAAATCTTGATACGGGAGAATCATCACAGGTCAGTGTTCCGTGAAAATGATGGCAAAGGCTTGGCCTCCTGCGGCCGAAAGATGACAAGCACACTGAACACTCCAAGCATGGGGAGAACTAGGAGCCACTTCAGTAGTTTATAGTAATACATATGGAATGTGAGAGAAAATTCATCTGAAAAATAGAGTCCATTCTTGTCAACCATCTCCACCAGCACTGTCCCTGTAGTCCTGACTCCAACTGTTGGCATTTTAATTCTATATTTACCAGGCCGTTCAAAGATTTGGTTTTGCTTAATTGTCCTATCTCCTTGGTAATTACCTGGAACCAACAAGCTTGTCTGCATTTTTTAACAGAATATAGGAATCAATTTAAGAGATTCAGATCTAAAAAGAGTTAGAGATCCAAGTTGTTGCTGAAAACAATAATTTGCACTTTTGCATGGAGGAAAACAACTTACAGTGACATTATATGGTGATTGAGACCCGGATGGGAATCTGTATTTATCTACAATCTCAATCTCCACCCAGAAGTTTTTGCCTTCCTCATCTCGGAAAGCTCTTGATGAATGAGTAACAAAGACCCCTTCACGGTTGTAACGCTGTGCAACATTGTTTCTTCCTTGGTTACTTGATCTCCATGCCTGAAAATGATAACATGTAAATGATATCTAACATGCTGGGAAAATCTCTAAGTAATCATCAGCAAACAAAGGTTCAGATTTATCTTGCCTTGAGGGGATGATGTGGAGCAGGAGTTGAGAAGCAAAAAACATTGCCATTCATCGTTGTAACAATAAGATCGAGATCATCTCCACCGTCAACATTGTCTGCCAAGACCATGCTATATCTGTCATGTGGAATCTTACATTTTAGTTTAGATATTTGAAAAAAGAAAAAGAGGGGACAGAAAAAGTAATGTGAACTTATATAAGTTCAGTGGGACTATATAACTGGAAAGGATCTCCTGGATTATCTCAAATTCCAATTAAACAAAGAAAGTAGGCCTGTCCTGGCTTACGAAGTTGTGTATGTTCAACTACATCAGCACATGATGTCAACTACATCAGAATATGGCTTCAAGGAAGAAAAAGAATATCTTACGAAGTTTCACCAACGTCAACTACATCAGCACATGATGTCGGTCCATCTATTAGGTACAAGTAACCATCAAATGATGTCAAAACAAGTGTTAGCCCCTTGCTTTTCTCCCCACGTTTACTTAAATCAACAAGAAGAACTTGATTCATCACTCTTCCATGAGTTCGATATGGATAAGGACGAACTTTGCTGCCATCCCTGCCACTAAGAACATAAATGTTCCCAGACAGGGTTGGAACCACGACATCAGTATGGCCATCCCCATCAACATCACCTACAGAGGGACCCTGCAAATAAGGTGTTTCAGAAAGCTCTATAATCAAGCAACTAAAGGTATCTATGCTAATCAACAATCACTGCCCTACATCAAACCAGAAACAAACATGAATCATGAAGTGACATTTAAAGCAAGTCACCATGTACAATGGTGTATGAACAGTACAAAATAAATATGCATATAAATCCATACAAGTAGAATTAGGTGCAACTTCTCTGTGCTGAGCATGAACATGCATTTTAATATTACAAAGTATTCTATTAACAGCTATACCATAATCACATCTATGATTTCCTATGTAAATAATTAGAGATTAAGTACTAGCAAAAAGTCAAATACAAATAAGGCATGCCTCCTTATGTACTGATCCACAGGGCACACATGAGACAAGAATCTATATCCATGCATTATCAGTCAACTTATATGCTTGATATTATGATAGATTCCAGCACAAGTTCATATCTAGAAATTGACACTGCAATAAACCTGGGTAACGAGACTCTGCAGATTTTGCTCCCAAATTTCCTTTCCTTGTGCAGTCCACGCAGCAACATTTCCATGTGTATCAGTGGTCACTAGTTCAATTTTGCCATCATCATTAATATCAGCCGCAACAACAGCACCTTGAATTTCCGCCATTTCAAGAGGAAACTTTTCTCTAATTTTGCCTGCAAAAGTGTTACAATTTAGTTTCACAATAACTAAAGAGAATTTTCACTAAGTTGCTAGTACATTCAAAATCAGTCTTGATAAGAAGAAAAAAATTAAACAGGGAGATCTTTGTATAAAAATAATTTTCATTCATGAGAACATACACAGCAAATTCCTCTTCACCGCTGCAGTTCTCTGCATAAGTCTCTAGCAGCTTGAAATCAAGAATCTGCCTCAATAACATATTGAATGATCTTCTATATTTTATTCTACATGCTTATTAGTGATTATAATTGTCTCATTGAGATTAGACCAGCAGTTGGATCATAAAGAAAATAGAAAAAGTAATGTGAACTTATATAAGTTCAGTGGGACTATATAACTGGAAAGGATCTCCTGGATTATCTCAAATTCCAATTAAACAAAGAAAGTAGGCATGTCCTGGGTATAAGAAAGCTATATATTGCAAACATAACAGGATATAATCATTTTCAATTACTTTGAAGTGCTTGTTAATAAAGACAAAGTTGAATTTTTTTATATTGCACATATAACAGTAATATAAGTAGATAAGGAATAATGTAGCAGAAAGAAAACAAAAACTAAAGAATCTAATACAACTACTTCCACAAGCGAAATTGGGCAATTGCAAATAAAGAAAGTCATATCAGAGTCAACCACAATTTTCTTGACAAAAGAAAGAACTCTAATTCATAATCCCCACAAAGCATCAAAATCCATGCTGGGCACCACTGTGTCAAAGATTAAAGCAACCCACGCTCTCGAAAATGATTAAAATTGAAATTTGAACCAAGGCAAGGAATTCGATAAGTATAATAAAATATGCTCCAACCAGAAACGCATTAGAAGAAAAAAACCAGTAACCAATCTAAAGAGATTACCATGATGATCCAGGACATAGAACAAGCCAAAAGAAGTTCCAACAAGAATGTCCAAATTGCCATCACCATCCAAATCCACGACAGTAGGAGAAGAATATATATAAGCACGATAATTCGAACTATCTGTACTTAGATCAAGATCTGTGATCCACTTAACTTGCTTTGTATCAAGATTGAAAACAACAATGGCACCAGCAACATATTTCCCAGTATCAATATCACCCAGTTCCTTCAAATGCTCTGAGCTGGCATAATACCTATCAACTCATAAGGTGTCTATTAGTTGGGCCGGTTAGTTAAAAAGCACGAGGCATGCACTTTAAATTTGGAAACTTATAAGGCTATATGAGTATATGATTGATGAGTCTGATACAACATTCAATGCTATAGCTCAAGTTCACAATAGAAAGCCAACTTTAATCATTGAATCTAAATTTAAATATTTTTAAGAAAAATAGGGAACCAGAATAGCAAGTTGTGACACCATAAAATAGAACTCACTCATGATCAAAGAAGTAGGAAACAGCAACAATCATTTCGGATACCCCATCGTTATCAATGTCCGCAATGACCTGACAAAAATGGGACAAATATATTTCATCGGTACCAAAATATGTGCAAGTCAATATTCACATATATTAAAGGAGCATTGTAATGATTAAAGAGCACTCACAGGCGTGCATAATATGTGTGAGTCAATATTCACATAATCCTCCATTTTCTCATGTTGCCCTTCTTGCCACTCCTCATCTCCCCACGTGGCATCATCCACATAATCATCATAATCATAGCTATACTCATCAGCCAGATCATCATCTTCACGAAATAGCTCAAAACTTCGATCTGCATCATCTGCCAATGCTTGAGAATCATTTTCCACAGTTGCCTTACGAGCATCCTCTTTATTATCATCTTTAGACTCTGAACTGCCTTCATGAGACCCTTTAGAGTTGTTATCTTCCAAAAGACGTCTCCCTGAGTTTGTTCTACTCTCTGAACTACTATTTCCCTCTGAACCCGCAGTCAAGGATGAATTATCCACTGTCAATGAAGAATTATCCACTGTTGTAGTAAGCTTTATGTTTGTTTCAGTTTGACTCTCATTCATTTTCTTTTCATCCCCCGACTTTGACATGTTTACCACGCTGGCGTGACTTTTAGTAGAAGTAGAAGCTGTTGTGTTCAGTTCAGGTGGACTTCCTTCCTTTTCTACAATGATAACCAAAATTAGTTACTAGCTACTTATTCTTGTCAGAAGGTACATGCTCTTATTGCTAAACAGACTGACAATCACAATAATTAACTATTTATACATTTTATTATATTTTTAATAGTGTTAAGTCCTAGAAATCTTGACCATGTCATGAAAAAACAGGTTAAAATGAATGATACAGTCAAGTAGCTAAAGTCTCGGCAAAAGATCGTAAGATAAGAGAAATCCAGGCTAGTAGTGAATCTACTTGATTGACAAGTCAAAGAACATAAGTTTATCTGCAGCAGGAAGTACATGAAACTTCTCTAAATCCTGATGTAACTTACCTGTCATTGATTTCATCTGAGCAGCCTTAGCCTCTTTAACAAGTAGATCGTCATGGACATCCGGATGGGTGCGATCCACTGGATCAGGATGCAAACCAACGTACCAATCTTTATGAACTCTCCTACGAGGAACCTCTAATTTATCTGTCATCATGTAGCCGGAAACCCTAAAAACAAAAAACTAAGATGAATATATCTACGATGATTCTGAGCATATTGGCAACTGACAACCACATTAATTACCAAATATCACATAATAGCTAAGACAATCATACGAAGAAAAATATTACCTGAAAAACACTACTTCACCATTGTAGGTCGCCAGTGCAATTTCTCTCACACCATCTTTATCAATATCAAATAACAGAGGACTAGCATGCACAGTTGACTGGTGAAAAGAAGGCCAACCTAATAAATCACAGAATCCCTACATCAGAAGATTTAACATTTACCTACATTCTTTCTACCTAATGATTAGATATCTTCGAATATCGCAAGAAAACTACATATTAAGATTTCTACAATTAAACACAATAGAATTTCCATTTACACTCAGGATATGCTATATCAACATACAAACAGATATGAGAAATATTATTTGTACCTGGCATTTTGTCTCCATCAGTGCCTTCAAGCACTTCTAGGTAGTGTACGAATGAAGGAACCACTACTTCAAGCTTCCCATCACTTAAAAAAAAAAAAATCACATGAAAGGAATACAAAATCATATCCAACTCATTTGAGATGAATATAATTGGTAGAATCGTGAATCAAACCTGTTGATGTCAGCGATCAAAGGGGTGGCATAGATGCTAGAGCTGACTTCAGTCTGCCATCTCAGCTCCAAATTTCTAGGGCACTGAGTATTCACCAACGCATCTTCATCCCTACAAATTAATAAAAAAAAAATGAAAAAAAAAAATAATACATTGACAATTCAAATCGGTGAACAGAATTAAAGTAAGTACGAAAGTATCATGAACTCACATTTCAGGGTAACCAAGCTCATCGTCTGTAGCCCGTCGCTGACGAAACTTATTCTGTTCTGAGTCGGCGCCATGAACGAAATTGAGGAACGTAACGGAGAGTAATAAACAAATTAAAAATACGCTGGTTGTTGAGGATTTCATATGTTCACTAAAAAATACGATCAACAAAAACAATCGATTGGTTATTGATCCTTTTGAACATACAGGAATCCTACTAGAACAAGAACAGACGAATGCGCAATTTATTTGAATTAGGGTTCTAAGGATCTAATCTATCTCTCAATTTCAATGAATTAATCACTGCCGCGACAAAATCTAATAGAGTGCTCGTCGTTCATGTCGTCACTCGTGAGTTGACAATTTGGAAACCCAATTTTGGAATGAAAAAGGTCTTAAAAATGTTTCGACTAAACACAGTGATCAGTAAATTTTTTTTTTTTTAATTTGAAAATTTATATAATTATTATATGAAATAGATTATTGATAAACCGATAACAATAGGGGGCATTTGGTTGGGGGTAAGTTGGATGAGTAAGGTTAAGTAATCTTATATTACTTGTATTATTATGTTTGGTTAATAAGTAATCTTCTATAAATCATATGTAAATTTAGGTGATAATCTTATTAACTCTAAAACATATGATATTATGAAATTATGAAATTATTTAGTAATCTTATTGGAAGTTACAATTTTGTTTCTGATTAATGAAAATTTAGGATAGAAATACCCTTATTATTTAAACAAATTACATGAATTTTATATCCTTGTAAACTCAATTTTAAAGACAAATTTACCCTTAGACTTAAACAAAATATCAGATCAGCCTAGTCACTTACCGACTGCTAGTAGCAATCGTCGACCGTCAGCACCGATGATCTTCCGGCACACGGCTGACAAGAAATCGTCGACCGTGTGCCGATCTGGCCACCAACTGTGGCTAGCGACGACCGACAGTGGCTGGGTGGCCTGGGGTTTTTTTTGATATTTTTTAAAATTATGTTTTGGGAGTGTTTTGGATAGATTTTTATATATAGAAGATTAAATAGAATATCAATAATAATATTTAAAAATAGGAGCAATTAAGTAATTTACATAATATACATATACATTTATAATACCCAATCAAAGATATTCATATAATATACCCACAATCGTAAACCTTTCAACCAAACACATTTCATCTAAGATTCCAATAATCTTTCAAATAATCTATCTTCCTTTTAATCTAACATTCTCAGTAATCTAACATTCCTTGTACCAAACGCTCCCTAAATGTATTTCACTTTTGGAAGGCTATAATTGTTACAATGTTGAAGGTTTTAAAGAGGAAGAACTGATGAGACAGATGATTTACGATAAGTGAATAAAAAATCGCACAACGTTGCTATCATTGATTGGCAAGGCAAGCCGGGGGTGGAGTTCGATGGATTTTGACTAGAAAGCTAAGGTGAGTGTTTCCGTGGTAATGTGAGTATTACCGATGTCAAAACAAACCTATTTAACCTAGATTGTCGACACTAACGGTGGTGTTTTTACCCAAATCACATGAACATTTTTGTTAGATTTTGAAACTACAGGGACTGATGATATTTATTGAAGTATTTTTGTTAGATATCAAACTTTTTGGATTGACGATTTAACCGGTTAAACCAGGACCCAATCGCCTGACCGAATCATTGACCAGTTTGAATTTGAAAACACTGGTTGGGGCAACCATCAGTCGCATATTTCATCTGCTGCCATAAAGTAATTTTCACAGAAAGTGAAGATGCAGATCCACAAAATGGAACAACTGTACCGTTATGGTTCTAAAAATATGACTACCTGTTAAGCAACTTATAAATCACTACTACATAAAATGCGGTTGGGAGGGTAGAGATAAATACTAATAATTTACACTGGCGTTGGTATTTGCTAAACCTACTTCTCTTGATCTGGACAATGATCGGAAAAATAATTTCAGACATTCAAGTGTACTCACTGGATCATACAGCTCACCAGCATAGCACACCCTAGAATATTATAAAAAGGGCTATAGCTAATTACAATAGTAACTCGATGACCCTTTAGACCAAGTAGTCGCCCAACTAACACCTGCACTGGCTAACGCAAGCAAAGAATAAAAAAGATACACCTATTCTCTTATTACTGGGTACTCTTGAAAACATGCCGGCATCTGTGCTTCAACCGCCCATCATCACCTTAGTCGTCTCTTGCTATCATTCCGTATTCTATCAGCATACATTGGTAGGCGAATTATCTCATTAATCTCATTCAACAAGACGTCCTCAGTTATATTATCTGTTATACTCCGCATCACCTATTTAAACCAGCAAGTATTAATTAGTCTGAAAGAGTCCAAAGATTCAGAACATTATAGAAAAGAGGAAGAAATGGACCTACCTTCCTGTAGGTATTGAAATCGTTTGGAGTCAATTTATCTGTCCTGATCCGCATGCATACCCATACCTGTTCCTCTGAACTCCAACCACACTCAATAATCTTCCCAGAGTAAAAAGAGGGATCTGAACCATCTGCGAGTTTTACAAGCATTGGCAGGGTAAGTAAAGGGTTAATCTACAACTAATGATGATAAAAAACATGCCCATATAAAGAACTGCAAAGACGTGACAGAGAAATTACAGAAATGAAATGGAAAAAGATTTGATTCAGCTCAAAGTAATTGCGTAGACGTTGACAATCCAGATGTAAAATTAACAAAACAAAAACCATGTGACTACCAAAAGTAACTGTATCCACTTTCAGAAAATCTATAAATTGACAGCTCCTCAAGCAAACATTTAATCCACCAAATAACATTGGTTAAAGCCGGAAAAACAATCAGAATGAGCCAAATGACAAGCTGAAAATTCAATAAATTACCCCATAAGTCACCTTAAGATCTTCCACAGCTTATTCTAGTGATTAATCCATGTGGAAAATGAAAAACCAAACCTCAGCCCCAACCAAAACTTCAGGGTGGCAAAGTAGTGCATTATCTCTGACTTCCTAAATAAAATCAGTGACACTGCCAACTTATTTTGAATGGCTTTATGCTATTTGGGTCCCCATAACAGCAATATTCTCCATAAGGTCATAAGTTATCATGCCAAACAATGATGAGAAATGCAAAGGTTTATAAGCACCATTTGTCTGTAAGCCTAAAACCATAAAATGATATGAATAATGTAGGAACCATCAATCCTGCCCTGTACACATATTTGGAACATAATTAAAAATTTGATAATTTTATCCCTTAACATCAAAAGTAGGTCCCATTTTTGGCTTTGTAAGTGACATCTGTGAATGCTGTGGAAGGCATCCATAAAGCTGAGAATCTACGTTCAGAAATTCAACTCCACGATGACGGATAAATGAATCAAACATCTACAAGAAACTAGAAGTGAGAAAACAAAGAGAATCATCAACCTTCAAATTTAACAGAATTCCCTTCCATCAGTTTCTTCTTCCCTCGTTCATACAGAAAAAGCAGCTGACGATCATCAGTTACCTGTGTCAACATGTACCAACCAAATATTATAGAAGTTTATAGATAAGCATGCTATTGGATAAAGATAAAGAGACACAAATCAACAGCCGACCTTAAGTAAATATGACGGTATACCTCAAATAAAAAGTCAACCGAGTTCATTCTCGCATATTTCCACTTCAGAAGGCCTTCATGAGTGCGTGGAACATATGGATCATCCCAACCCTGCAACATAATATCACTGGTAACAACTGCTGTACAACAACCTAATGATGAAAGTCTAAATTTAACAAAGACATGGCAAAATTTTCCAGGAAACTAAATTATCTATTGACAGTGGGTCACTAATTCCAATTG
>WYDK02000024.1:497588-511100 GCA_009867345.2 Toxicodendron radicans | reverse complement strand
ATTATATTAATATTTTAAAAAAAATATTATTTTTAAATACTAATATAATATTAATAAAAATAATATTATATTAATAATTAAATGATAATAAAAATAATATTATATTAATATTTAAAGAGAAATTACTAATATAATATTATTAATAATTAAACTTAACCACCAATTTATCTTTCAAACTAAACATATAAATATAACATATCTACTCCCAACCAAACACATTTCAAGTAATATAATATTCTTATACCAAAATAATATATATTTCTAATAATCTTATTATCAAGGTAAAAATATATTATATGACCCAAACGTCCCCTAGGGTTTTAGGTTTACTAGATTCTGTGTCGTGATTTAAAATATTAAAATATATCCCCTTAAATATTAAGAAAAACCAGTATTTGTTGGCAAATGTTCAAATTATGATACATAATTTTACCAACAAAAATACTCTTCTATTGGTTAAGTCTATAACAAAACTATCTGAAACTGATCCATTCAAAACCTTCTCATTTAGATTGTATACTTGGGTCGATTTGTCATCCCCAATAACAGAATCACTAGGGAAGCTCCAATTCACGGGGTACAACTTTCCGAATAAGGAGCAATTTCTGTTTTTAAACAATCGCATTTTGCATAACAAAGTAGCAACCATATATGCAATCTCATTTACAATCTCTACTGCATAATCCATGTTTATTCCAGAAAAGGATTGAGTACCACCAGATAATGAGCAATTTCTGTTTAACTGGTAGCCTTAGGTTGGCTGAGAGACATCTCTTTGCAAAGTGTCATAATCCTGTTTATCCATGTTTAACATACGAGTAATACTACAAAAACAACAATTCCCATACAACATGATATGACAAAAAATGATTGGATGAAAGTTTATTTTTAATTTAAAATCAATCAATCATATTTTGTCACGTCATGTTGTATGAAAATATTGTATGTGTAGTATTTTGCTTAACATATTTCCTCAATGTTATGTCACAATGGAAGAATACAACAGTCAAGAAACCTAATTAAAAGGTAAACAACGCTTCTCAGTAGCTAAATGACATTCAAGACAGTATTCAAAATGGAAGATTGAAACCAATATATGAAATAAGTAAAGCTTTACTGTCATTAGAAATTAACTTATAACAAAATTGAGGCATATTAAGAGATAAAGTAACTTAAAAGCTAAAAAGCAAAAATTTCAAATAAAAAAACTAAGAATAAGAGTTATCCTTGTTCCAAATCCACACTAACTGAACAGATGCGAAGCCAAAACAGCTAGCTAGTATAACTCCCGCATTCAAAACCTTGAAACTTAGCTCTTAAGAGAATAAATGCCAAATTCAAAAGAAACACCTTACACTGCCATTCTAGAATCTACCTGGACCCGTCGCTGTACAACAAAAAACAATAACGAATGTAAAATTAAATAACTATGTCACAACTTTCAACATGTATTACATGGTTTCAAAACCCAACCATGTTTTTTCTAACTAATAAAAACTACTAACTTGTATACTTGAATTTGGAAAAGGAAAAAATCTATTCAATTCCTGATAATTTTCTTACAAACTAAACAAGAGTACCAGGATCACCATTTTCTCATACATAATTACTCAAAGAATGCAGAATGAGAAGAGGTAAAGATTCTTAAAACTTTCCTGCTAGGGTGTTTCCAATGATTTTCTACGTATATAACTATAGTGGAATCCTGAACATGACTTTAAATGTTTCAGCACAGAGCCATTTGCAGATCAGGAAGTTAAGTTCACTTCAGCTAGAATGCACAGGAGCAAATATTCCTAGACAACAAAAAAAAAAACAGAATGCTAACCACAACCCTAACCTAACAGAATCTAGAAATGGAATTAACCACTAAGCACATTGAAGATATTACTCAACAACCATTTGACACAATTTTAGCAAATACAAACCACACTTTATTGAGTCAAAACCATAGCAAATAGAAAATAATCGATAACATACCTCATACGTTGCTAGGGTACATGAACACCCTTACTTTGTCACCCTGTTTAACAATTAAAACCACATCCATAATCAGAACTCAATATTCAAATCAATGCCAACAAACAGAAAAACAAAAATTAATTGATTATAGGTTACCATGGATTTGGGAGGGAGATTGGATTTGAACTTAGCACGAACCACGCCGCTATTACCGTGAGGTCTAGCGACTTTTCCCCAAATGCAGCGATAATGGGAACCATTCTGCTTAGTCTTTGCCTTGTAAATATAAGCCATCCGTTTGCCGCAGTACCATGCCACCTCTTCCTTTGTGTTCACTCCCTCGATCTGAATCAGCGAGGTGTTTGGGTACTGGTTCGACTTCGACCTAACGTCCAAATAAATTACAAACCAATCAAACACTTGGCTAACTTCGAGTACAAACAAGTGGTTTAGCTTTCCTTACCTTTTGTAACCAAGAACTGTTCCTCGAACATAGAGTCTGTCAACAAAACAAGAGTAAGATTAAGTGACTTCGTCGAAATCATTACGGATTTGAGAAACGTAAAGAGAGTGAGAGAGATTGAGTTCGACCTGACGCGCTCGCCTTGCCTGCCCTTGACCATTTTTTCTGGTTAAAGCTCTGCCGCCCGAGACTGCGAAAGATGAAAACCCTAGGAAAAGACTCGAACCAATCGGAAAGAGAGGTCTATATATTGCAAAGGCAGAGATCCGGTGTGGGTAATACTATGTTATATCATATGCGCCCAAGTTTTCTTTTATGTTTATTTAATTAATTTATAAACTCATCTAAATTTTAAAAATTAAATTTCAGTTTTAATAATCAATAGTATTACACATACATCATTTTTTATATATCATTTTTTTATACATTTTTATATGATAAAAGGTAATTGATTGATTAATTAATTTTAAATTAAAAAATAATTTTCTGTTTAATCATTTTTATCCTGATGTATGAAAATTATGTAAGTGTAGTAATTACCTTTAATAATTGGACCCAATCCATAACCATCACAGCCCATGGGCCAATGAACAAGATTCGTGGACCAGATTAGTCCACAGTGCCACAGAAGAAAGGCCCATATGAAGTGGATAGACAAGACTGCCAGATCAGCTCCGCCGCGATTGAACTCACTCATGCGTATCGCCATCTCAGATTTTACAATATAACCGCCGTTATCGTACGAAGAAATATCGTGTGGAGCCAACTCTGCTTAGAAAAATTTGAGAAACATTAATTGGTCTGTTTGTTTTATTATTTTGAGTAATTTTTTGAAAAGTTAATTGGGATACAGTTAAGTTGAATATAATAAGATTTTAAAAATGTGTTTAGTACATTTTTTAAAAATAGGTTTTTAGTATTTTTTTTGAAAATATTTAAACTAAATTTTAAACTCCTATATTTTTTAAATTACCTAATACCTACAATAAAACTTTGAAAACTTTAAAATAACTTTTAGGTATCCAATTACTGTCGGCCACCAGAGGCCGACGGTGAAACAACGTATGACTGGTTGGCCATGCGCAATTCTATAGCCGGCAACCGACGATGGTCGCCGGTAATCAACAATATTTGTTTGTAGTTAGAGGTGTATTTGTTAAAATTTAAAATTTTTATTTTATAAGTTAAAAATTTAACCAAAAGACTGAAGAAAAAAATATATTTAATTTAAAAAAATAGTTAGAATATAATAGAATAGTAATGTTTTGTAAAATAATAAAATAAATACATTTTTTATTGGATTGGATAGATTGAGTTGGGTCCGGTGAATAAAACAAACGCACCCTATTATTTTCTTTCAAATTGTGTCTCCATTATTTCCTTACTCCCTAAGCAAATTTCTCGAAATAAATATAAAACTTTCAGTTCATTTCTAGTCAGAACTCACAGACTACACACATGGAGGAGCCTCTACTCTCAGTCTCAGGTACACTGCTCTTCCATTTTCATTTCTAATTTTTGTAATTGGGTAATTTAAATTTACTAAATTTCGATGACTTATTTTAATGAAGAGAAAAGGAGTGAGTCGGGAGAGAAGGAGGGCGAGAAATGGAGGTCGTATCAGCACGTGGGAAGAACAAACTCGGTTATTCCAACTGCTTCGTTGGCGGGAACCGAAGTCAGCGTTGAAGAAATTCGATCAGCTGCCTCTTTTTCCGATCACTACCCCCCGTCGATTCACGCTCCTTTGATTAGTTCACCAGAACCCGATCCTCAACGTACGTTTATTCTATGTATTCAAATTAGAAACTTAATATTAATGTTTGGTTTCGTCATTGTATTGTTTAATTGTTTGTTTGGATTCGTTTCGTTTACTTGTGCATTTTGCAGAGCAAGTTATTGTATATCAAGGCGGGTACTACGGAGGAGATTATGGTAGAAATGTGAATGAATTTCGGCGGTAAGGCTGGATTTTGTATTTTTTGTATTATAGGGCCAAATATCTTTCTTTGTAGAGGATTTTAATGCATTTTGATGATCGTATAAATCTGTTTATATTACTGGGTGGTGATCTGGTGATTTGTTTGATATTTCGGCCCTGGAGTATGATCTTCATATCTAAAAGCAGTTAAAATTTTTATGTTATGCACAAAAAAGAAAAGGTTACTATAATAATGTTGGACAATAGTAGGATTTGGTTTAAAAGATGTATTGGTCTTCTTATCCTGCAAAGACAGCATTGTCAAGAGTTTTAATGAGCCTTTTCTCTTACCTGGTTATGGTTTTCCATGTGTTGTCATTTATATAAACTTTTTTACATATCATAGGAAAAAAAATCCAGTAGTTATTATTGAAAAGATATGGGGAGTTTGGTTTTAGTCATGGGTGAATTTTCATTTCTGTCTGGTGGAAATGAGTCGTATTACACTTGTAGTGTAAAGTTCACGTTTAGTCAAGATCTCTAACCATACATCAGGTCTCTTGTATGTCTCTTTGTAATAGATAGAGATTCATTTTATATTTTTTTATTAGTTGGTCATACTAGTGAGATTCTTATTAATTGAATGGTGTACATGTAGGCAAATATTGGATGAGGTTGAGATAAGGGAGTTGCTCATGGATCATGTTGGTCATCGTTGCTGTTGGGGAAGTCGTCCTGCTCGGACATGGAAGATTCATGCAGTAGAAGACTGTAATGTCTATGTGGGAACCCTTGAAACATTCACAGAGGAGAGGGAAATTATAACGGAAACAGAGCCTTACCTTGGTGGCAATGTTGATGGAAAAGATAGTGAGCCCAAACTAGGCATCTGGGAATTGGATCTAAGGTCACAATTTCCTGTTCTATTTGTACCTCATGAAGAAACACGGATGAAAATTCCTCACTCTGAAACCATCGAGAAATGCCCTGGTAATGATCCTTAAACGCTCTAGGGTGATACAACAGAATTTTCAGAAGTAGAAGTTTTTAAGTTCTATTTGTTTACTACTGTTAATTGCAGTCCCCCTTTTGCATTAGTTCCTTTCTCTTTCATTTTGTAAATTTTCAATTAGATGCATGCAAGTACTACACAGTTTCCATGTTTATATAATGTTGAAGTTAAATGGATGTGCAGGCTGTGCAGGACGAGGGGATATCATATGTCGCACTTGCAATGCAGATCAAGAGCCTGGATTTTATAAGGAAAACCAGATGACTCAGTGCCCTAATTGTTATGGGAGGGGTTTAATTGCTCGTAAAGATGGATCTGACACAATGTGAGCTATGATCTGTTTTATAACAACGTTATACAATATATATTATCTTGTTTGCTTAGCTGATTTCAAAATCTAACATATAGATATTCTTATAAATTTAAGCATGGTTTATTGACCTGTTAACCATTTTTATAGTGCACATAACTAGTGCCTAACACAATTTGGAAGTAGATTTTACATTTTCCAGCTGACAAGCCCCATTGTTTTTAGAAGGTTACTTCACAGTTCGTATAGTTTCACTAATATGCTTTTAGTCAGTGCTCCTAATTCTTCTCTTCTGCAATTATGTTTATGTAATAACTTTTTTCTCTGCAGATGTACAAAATGCAATGGAAATGGAAAAATTCCTTGTGCAACTTGTGGATCTCGTGGGCTTATAAAATGCAAGACATGTCGTGGAAGTGGTTCTCTCTTGACACGCAGTGTTGCCATTGTTAGATGGTGAGTATACAGTTGATTATTCTAATAAATCATATCTGCCACATGGATTGGAAGCTACCCTAGCTGAACTTCTCCATTGAGCCCTTCTTTTAGTTTTAACACAATACTGCACTTTCATAAATGCCGTATCATGGTTATGTCTTAGCTTACTGTCTCATATAATCTCATGGGTGCTCTCGTCACATTGTTAGACATGGCTTTGTGATGGTATTGGGCAATATTGTGAAGATAACATTTATGATAATACCCTAGTTATTAAATTTGCTGCTTTCTGACAAATATCAACTCTTTCCAGAATATTGCAAGTTTTCTTGAAAAATATTAAAAAATAAAATAAAATAAAACAATTGTAAGCTTATACATGCCCTAAACTACTAAACTGCATACTGAGGGAGAAAAATATATATTTCTTAACAGGAAGACTCTTTCCACTAGAAAAGTAGGTGCAACAAGCGGAGCAGCGTCTGTCCCAGATGAGGTTTTCCACAGAGCAAAAGGGGTGCAGTTGTGCAATACTCAGGCATACCAGTGTTCTCCTGCCTTTTTTGCAGACTCTTTCTTTCTGAACAAGTTTTCTTCTGAAGTCATTGCAGAAAGGGTTCCTATACCTTCAACCGCAAGGGTTATATGTGAAAGGCATACCATCTCTGTTGTTCCGGTGACACGTGTCACCATGTCTAATCGAGGTCGATCCTTCAGTTTCTATATCATTGGTTGTAGCAGGGAGGTGTACTTGAAGGACTACTATCCCGCTAGGTTTTGCTGGGGTCTTTGTCCTTGCTTAGAGTGGTTAAAGTTGTGAAAAAGGCAGATTCCCAAGTGTGAAATCCAGAGTCGTTTATGCCAATTGATGTTGTGTGAGTTACTTTTTTTCACGAGTGGCAATAAGTTGGCCTATTTTTCTCTTTTGACAGATTGAGGATTGTATATTTTTTTATTTTTCAGTATTTGGCTTGCTTATAAGAATAAGAAGTTTGTCTCTTTTGCAGGCTGTAATTTATTATGATTGGTTTTTTTCATAGTCACGGGATACATAATCATCTAATAAACTGTTTGCTGACTTGTTGAATTTCACTACTCTCCCTTTGTGGCATCAAATGAATGGGTTGCCTTTTGCAGATCCTTCATCTAAAGTCAAATGGCAGAATGAGTTGATTCTGCATTATTTGCAATTTCCTTGAGATCAAAACTCTATTTCTCTATTATTAACACTAGCAATCACATAAATTGCGAATAAGTGATGAGTAATTTATGGAATTGGTTGTGTGCAAGCAAACTTGGGCAAGTAGTGACAATATCAATCATAACAAAACCCATTATTATTACTAGGGAAAAGATAAATTCACATTCTATTTTAACAAATTTTTACTCACAATCGCGATATCATAACTCGTAATTGGTTTTTGATAAAGTTTTCCGTTTGATCAATTACGAGTTGTAAAATCATGATTGTGAAATAAAATTTGTGAATCTGTGATATGGGTCTAATATTATCCTTACTATTATAGCGTCTTGAATCCCCTGAGTATCTCCTTAATCCTGATGACATATTTTACTTAAACAACTCCTCTTATCACTCTCACTGAGTCATTCATAATTTCATAAATCATAATAAAATCTAAATTAGTACACACTCCACCTAATGACCCAACCTTCTATTCCCCTGTGCAATTATTCAGTAATTTATCCAGCTCGATCAGCCCACTTTATTCTCCTTCTCAATCTTTAATATGAGTCATCAAAATCCCGAATGAGGTTGCAATGAAATCCGATCCGCCCTCTGAACTTTAATCTGTAGAATTCATGATTTCAGATTGTGTGCAGGAAAAATTTTTTTTTTTCTTTTTTTGACGAACAGAGATGTCCGCCTTAACTTACGCATATTTCAACTAATGTTTCGATACCCTGAAGTTAACAGCTGGATAAGCCTCTAATGGCCACCCATATTAGCACCTATCAGAACTCGAACTCGAAAGAAAATGTTTCCACCATTCACAGGTAGCTTGTTGTGTAGGCACTTTTCAAACTAAATTCCAGCCCACCTACCTCTTGATGGCGTTGACATATGAGTGGAGACCCATTTGTGTTTCAATTTTATTTTCTACACACGTATCTTAGTTCAAGTTAAGTCTCCTTCATATAAATCAAAAACGTGTGGACCTGGCTAATGGTTTTGTGGTCTCTTACCGGGTCAAGCATTCTGTATTTTTTCTAGCCAAACTTTGTCTGTTTACTTTTCTAAGCTTTCATATATTTCTTTACTTTAAACATATTTTAAATATTTTTCCATTGTCTTTTATATTGTCATTTCTTCTATGTTTGATCCTAATCAATTGAGTAAACGACTTTTTCCCACCCAAAAAGTTTCAAAACACCTTTCCCACCCAAAATTTATGTTATATTTACTATCAAGAATACACTTTTTGATTCGGTGGTTAACGGAGAACAAACTTAATCTACACTGTTGAGACTTTTGAAAAGGGAATACCAGTGAGTCTTTTGGTGGTGATAGATTGAATTTTGGTGGTCGAGATTTTTCAGAATCTGACTTGGGAGATAGGGATGGGCATAATCCCCGCCTCGTCGGGTCCCTGACTCGGCCCACCCCGAATGGGACAGAGATTGCCTAAAACATTCGGGGACGGGGTGGGCTTGGGCCCAATGACATTCCCCCGACCTCGAGGACAAACATGGTCATGTCCCCGGCCCCCGACCCCCGACCCATATATATATTATGTTATTTTAATGCAATCTAATTATGACATGAGAATGAATTAATTATAATTGTCATTATAGTTTATAAATTATAATAAGCTCAATAGTTAATATAATAGCCCTACTTAAAAATATTAGTCAAGTTTAACCATTTAAAATTTAAATCTTGTTAACCTTATATTAATTTGAATAGTTGAAAATCAATCAATGAAACAAACAAAACAAATTAATTAGAAGAATAAAGAAGAATTTTATAAATTAGACAATAACAAATTAATTACTTAAATAGATATTTAAAATCGTTGTAAATTAAATTTACCAATTAATTATAAGAAGGAAGAACAATTTTATGTGATATTTAAATAATTCATATATTGTATTATAAAGATGGAGAGACACAATAAGTTATATCATATAATAAGACACAATTAGTAATTTATTAATGTTTATTGTAAAAAAAAAATAAAATAAAAAACCTCATTTGTCAATTAATTGATCAAATGTGATTATAATTATAGAGGAACATTGAGTGAAATTATATTTTTTGATATAGATGATTATACAAATGAGTAATAATACATAAATTTTATAAATTAAATGTAAAAGGCTAAATATATGTTATATTATTGAATTATTTGATATATATATGTAAATGTTAATATATAATTATATATGTTATATTACTAATAGATAATTACATAATTTTTATTCAAATTATAAATTTTGGGTTTGAGAAAATCCCCATATTTGAGGTGGGGAAAATCCCCGAATTCTGGGCGGGGGCGGAATGGGGATGGAATTAGGAAATTCCCCGTGGGTTGGGCTTGGGGATTCCCTAAATCCCTGTCCTGAGGATAGGTCGGGCTCGAGGAATCCCCATAGGCCTTCAAGGCAGGCCTCGGGAAAGGGGTTCATGACCTCTCCCCGGCCCGTGCCCATCCCTATTGGGAGGGGTGGCTGGTGCATTCCACAAACCGCTCGAATGCAAGCAATCGATGGGGTCAGCAGGAGCAAGGTTTGAGAGGTTTTTATGAGTAATGATCGAAGAATAAAATGGTGCTAGTTTGAGATCTCAAAGATGCCGAAATCAACCGACGATTGATCATAATGAAGGAGGTGTGCTCTCTTCCTTAACTTTCTGGTGGTCAAGAAGGTATTCTCTCTTCCTTGACTTCGTAGGTTCAAACATTGGGGTCATCTACCACAATGCATAATTGTAATTTGTGACTTACATGGTTCATTGGGTGTGTAGGATATTCAATAAACTCCGAAGATTAGTTGAGGTATGCATAAGCAAGCCTGGACACCCCGGTTATAAAAAAAAAAAACATATATATATATTTGAGTGGGAAAGTAGTATTTTTAAACGTTTTGAGAGAGGAGATGTCGTTAAAGCAAACCTTGGGTGGGAAAAAGTCGTTTATTCATATTTTTTCTAACCAAACTTTTTCTGTTTACTTTTCTAAGCTTTCATATATTTATTTTCTTTGAACATGTTTTAAATATTTTTCCATCATTTCTTCTATATTTGATTCTAATCTATTAAGATAAACTTTTCAAAACTGTATTAAAATTGGATAATGACATCAAAACACCATATTTATCTAGCGCCGGTAACTTGGTTGAAGGTATTATATTATTAAAGAATATATATCATAAGGTTCTATTAATCTTTTAAGGATTGAGATTTGATCTCTCCTTGAACTGAATAGAACAGGGCCTGATGGTTCGTCCTCAGTCTTCAGGATAATGTTGTCATCTATATTCTTAAAATATAAGGACTGAATTTTAATATAAAGTTTCAAAGTTATATACTTTTTTAATTAATTGGATCCTTGACAATGTCTTTATAAATTCATGAAGGAGTAAACGATTTTTTTTCACCGAAGTTTGCCTTAACGACCCTTTCCCACCCAAAGTTTCAAAGTTATATACTCTTTTAATTAATTGCAATGACTTTTTCCCACTCAAGGTTTGCCTTAATGACCTTTCTCACCCAAAGTTAATATTCCGCTACTACTCAATGCCGATTTCGATGGCAAAAATTCTATCTGTCACCACCATTTGAACATCCGGTCTCCTCTATACAAAACCTCTCTCACTCTGACATCTGATTTCTCGCTGATTGTCAACCACCACAAATCTAGAGTTTCTTATTCTTAATTGATTTACAGTTGATTTCGACGACGAATATATAATCGGTCACCACTATTCCATCCACTGGCCTCTAATCTACAAAACCTCTCTTACCCTGACTCTTGGTAACTTGTCCAACACTGACTGAGAAAATAAAGTATATTTTAGATATTAACAGAAGATAAACTTTGGGTGAGAAAGTGGCATTTTGAAACTTTTTTTGGTGGAAAATGTCATTAAGGAAAACCTCGGGTGGGAAAAAGCGGTTACTCATTGATGAAGCCTTTTTGTAATTCTTGACGTGACGACAAGAGAAGGGCTGAAATGGTTCTGCGAGCACACAAAGTTAAGGAGGCATCAGCATCAGCCTTTGCTCACATTTAATCTATTCTTTTGTCAGAAACCAACTTTCTCCTTATCAATTTGTACAGTCTTCTTCATCTTCTTCTTCTTCTTCCTCCTCCAAGTCCAGGTCCTCCACTAACCTATAAGATTTGTGGGCTGAGTGAGACTTCAACCACTTCAGAAGGCTCATTTTCTGCCATCTGTATTATGGCCTAATTAGTGCCTAATTATTCAATTCCGTAATCATTTTACTCTACCCATGATCATAAAATCGTATCCTCTTTTTACTTATGTTTCAGGACTTTGTATTTCATTTGCTCAAAATATAAAGGCGTGACATTATTATTACATGCATATGATCTAATATATTTTGTTTTTATTTAGTTTGCATACACCTACTTAATTAAAACTATACATTTAACAAAACAAATATTTACCAATCCGAGGATAACTCAGATAGTTAGGGCGAATTGGGAATTCCGTGGATAGATACATGGTCTCAGGTTCGATTCCACATTTAAGTATCTATCACAAGTAAACGACTTTTTCCCAATCACCGATAGATTCTGACATCTTTGCGGCCCCAGATCACTACCATTCTCTTCTCTGATCATTATTCACCAAAACCTCTCAAACATTGATCCCACCGACCTGGCCAATCGTCGACAATCCAACAATTTGTGGAACGGGCATCCGCCCTTCCCAAGTCATAATCCGACTAATTCTGACTAGCAAAAGACTCACCAAACATCCTCTTTTCAAAAGTCCCAATAGTCTGGACCGAGTTTGCTCTCTTTTGATCGTTGAATCGAAAAGTGTATTCTGAGTAGTAAACAAAACATAAACTTTGGGTGGAAAAAAGTCGTTTACTCTATCTGCCTCTCCTCCGAAGGTTGACCCGGACACCTGGGTTAAAAAAAATTAAAGTAAATATTTTCTAAAATGAAAAATTTTATATTAAAATACAAGATTTCTTATATGTCATGCAATGTATTTTTCAATTCTATATGTGTTTTTTATTTAAAATAAATAAAAAAAAGGACCAAAATATGATAAATATAGCCTGCAACACACGCCAAATAAAAATAAATCAGAAAACGTGCCAACTTTACACTCTGCAAAACCCAAATTATTCTCTTTTATATTTCTCTCCGCGTTGAATTATTTATTTGTTTATGATCATGGTTTTGTGGTCACTCTATGAATGATATGATTGGCACCGCACTATATGATCAAATCCCACACCTCCCCACCTATGATATTACCTTGCTTCCTAGTCCTGATACCGTCCAAACGTTTGACTAGACAAGAAATGCAATCGAGTTACGACCATAAACAAGTAAGGCTCATCAATTTATGCATCTCGCGATTCACCTGATAACTGCTCTGTCGCATCTCACTGGGGACAGCATTCGAAATCTAACGGCTAAGAGAATTAAGGAAGAATTAAAATAATATTTCACCGACTAGATCTTTATTTTGTTAAAAGGGTCGCAAGACTTTTAGAACTCTCCACGTGTCCTTTCAAATACTGTAACAAACACGTACGGAGTCAGAAAATATATGTAGTGGCCGGAGATAAAACGATGTCATATTGGTGGAATATAAAAATAATAAAACAAAACTTTATCTTAAAAAGTAATTAAGTAGTTATAATTACTTTAATGGGATTTTTCCTTTTTTTGTTTCCCTTTTAACGGTTCATTTGTGACTGTTGGTTTACTCTTTCACGTCAAGAAATTATATTTAATCACATGAATTTCTCTCTTAATTTCTTAAAGTCTAATTAATTTTTCTAATTTTATTATCTCTTTTTTAGGCAAATATCCGCTAACAAACCAACTCCTGGATAGCCCGATAATCAACTGGTACCCAAGAGGTATTTTGAAAAATTAGTTAAAGTACGCGTAATCTGACCCAAGTATCCTCTGTTATAAAGAAAAATCCCTTAAGAGACTAAGGAGACGAAACGAAAACAAACAAGTAGTGTTTTATGTTTAATTGTTTTTTATTTTAAATTTCTATGGATTTTCAGTTATATTTACAAATAAAGTTCATAAATGTCATTGACTGAGGTCAATTTGTAGGGGTTAAGTACTTAAGTTTAAATAAATAAATTTAATTTTATGCTTATATTTGGTAAAATATTAAAGGGTAACTTAATATTTTGATAACTTCCCAATAAATGAATT
>WYDK02000024.1:429470-439766 GCA_009867345.2 Toxicodendron radicans | reverse complement strand
ACGAATTCAAAATTGAACTAATTTTGGTTACTTCAAGCAGCAATAATTTTGCAGTACGAAAGTTTGAATTTGAAAATAAAATTAATTCAAACAACATTCTCCTCCCATTCACATTCACTTCTTTCACGTATAAATTAAAGGGAATGCAGTACTTTTTACATTATACCTTTAAAACTAAATTTTAAAACCAAAACATTTGAATTGATTCTTGAACCTCTCAATCAACACATTCATCTCAATATTTCCCATTTGAATTTTTGCATTCAAAAAATGAAAAAAAAAAAATTCAATACTCTTTAATAAAGAATGAATCAAATTTTTATAGAACAAAAGCTATATGCCGTAACTTTAGTAAACCAAACAGAGCTTGAAGATGAAGTGTCTTTGCAGTTTCCCTCTTTAGGGTTTTTTAAAAATGATATGTCAAAATCAGCCTCCAACAGATTTGGTAATCGAGGGAGCCTTTGCGTTAAGCTTTGAACAACCGGCAAAATGATTATCTGGGAATTAAGGGAGCTTAAAAACATCAAATCTTGTAACCAAAGTTATAAAACAGCAAAGATTATCTTAATTAATTACATCACTGTTATGAGATCTCAACTGCTACTTCACTGTCACTTTCATTTACATCCTTAATGTTAGTTATAAGATAATGATTAGAAGTTCGTTTGTTGTTGTTTTGATGCCTCCATTGCACTCTTAATCCTTTACTTAGTCGTAGTCGTCTTCATCGGTTTGTCTTCTATCTTACTAAACACAAGTTGGTTAATTTCAAATGATAATTAATTACCATTATAATTATATTAACACTCTTGTCTTTAAAGTTAAAACCCTAATTCTTGTTTTGAACGACTGGACCACTCCATTGAGTGAAATTACAAAAGTATCCTGCCAAGCTTCGGATTCCTGTTCGTTGCCCCCTAAGACAAAATCCCTTCGTAATCATCAACCTCAACCTGTGGCTGTTGCTTACTGACAAATTTATCCCATATTTCTTACAAAAAAAATTATTCCATCCAAACAGTAAATAAAATACATTGAAAGGGCAAAAAAAAAAAACACATGTTTTCGAAAGTAAAATTGTGTTTTGATTTTTCGATTTTGTCCTAAAAACATTTTCGGAACATAAAACTATAAACAATATTATATTCATAATACAATTTTACAAACTTTTTTTCACAACCTCGACATAACAGTTTCTAATTAATCAATTCATAAATTGATCAGATGAGTTTTACCTAATCAATTACGAACTGTCATATTAAAATTGTGAGAGAGAGTTATAAGCTAATCTTGAATAACTAAAGTACTCTTTAGTGGACACGTGACCAGTTCTAGCCAACTATGAGGCTATTGTAATAACAAGTTGAGATGAAGGAGATTTAGGTAATTTCTTAAAGGGCATATTAGTCATTAAAGCTACACCTAGTTTATCTTGGGAAGTTAAAAACATGAGAAAGGATAAATTGTAGACATTGTTGATAGATCCGTCGTTTACACGACTCCCATGACTATATTTTATTCTTAATTTTGAAACTATTAATATTATTAATTATAATTAAGATTTAAAACTAAAATGAGCCTTTGTTTAAGCAAAGCTAGAAAGAGAAAGAATCAGGTATTTTATTGTCTTCTTTCTGCTTAAAAATAAGAAAGAAAAATGGAGTCTTTGATAAAATATTCCAAGGACAAGAAGAGGCTCTTCACTTCTTTTGTCTCTCTCATGTCATGTGTTTAGGCAAGCTTCAGTAATCATGACTACCTTCAATCACTCATGATTTAAGCATACATTACATTGCAATACAAGGCTCCTTTCACAAGTAACACCCACCAAACTCTCAGTATTTTCTGTTTTACCATACGTCCATACCGCAACCGCAACCAGACATGGTTATTGGTTTGGAACCTTATGGATAGCGCTTTCACTCACCAAGAAGAAAGAGAAGATAATCATCAACAACAAAAACAACAGCAACAACTTCTACTACAACAAGAAGACCACCAGCTGAAGCTTTGTGTACCATTTTTGAAGCCTGGAAGCTTTGACAACTCCAACCCATTTTCTCATTTCGGTTTCTGGGTGTCTAAGTCTTTCAAGAACTTGAACTGCACAGGTAGATTCTCAAGTGGGTTTGGGCTGAAAAGGCTTGAGTGTGATGTTATGGTTGTGAACAACACTGTTTTTTGTTCTTCACCTGGGAAAGCTGCAATGGAGGGTTTGAATATGATAGAGGAGAATGAAGGCCATGAAGAGATTAAGCATCAAGTGTTTAGTGAAAATGAGAGAAGAATAGAGACGTTTGGGAAATTGATTGAAGAGAAAGGTCGTGAGAGCAGTTCAAGTTCTGATTTTTTGACATATGAGACAACAGGACACGAGGAGCAGAGTCACAGTAGCTCAGAAGAGTCATCTTCTCCAACTACATTAGATTGGCCTGTACAAAAAGCTCAGACACCAGATTGCAATAGTGTTAATGGTAATGAGAATGAGAAGAAACCAGTTATGGAGGATAGAAAACTGGAGAAACAAGGCTCTAATCTTTCAGGTATACATTTTCTTTTATCTACTCACTCTCTCTGTTAATTTGTGACAATGTGTTTGACAAATTTGAGTTTGGAATTTTTTTTGTTGGGATTATAGAGATTGAGATGATGAAGGAAAGGTTTGCGAAATTGCTGCTTGGAGAAGATATGTCAGGTTCTGGAAATGGGGTTTGCACTGCATTGGCTATTTCAAATGCCATTACTAATCTTTGTGGTACGTTAACTAACAAAATTGTCTTTTATAAGTTGATTGATTAATTTGCTTTGACTTCTTTTTTTCTAGGTATTTGGTCATTGTTTTGCATATGTAATTCTTCCATCGGCTATTCTTTGATGGTTATTGCTCTTTCTTCTACTCAATTTTGCAGCAACCTTATTTGGGCAACTTTGGAGGTTAGAACCTTTGGCTCTTGAGAAGAAAGCCATGTGGCGAAGAGAGATGGAATGGCTTCTTAGTGTTAGTGATCACATTGTTGAGTTGATGCCCTCTTGGCAGACATTTCCAGATGGTAGCAAGCTTGAGGTATGATTATAAAGGATTTTCTTTCAAGGAATTATAATTTTAATAATTTGATATTCCATGTGGTTAACCATCTCATTGTATATAGATTTTCTTTTAATTTTTATTTTGAAATGAATGGTGGAATACTTTGCCAATTTGACCACAAGTTTTAGGCCAAATTTAAACTTAAACAAACAAGGAATTCAAATTTTTGGTCGAATGTGAAAGTTATGTATAAATTCATTTTTAGTTGTTGAGCAGAATGAATAAACTGGCTCTCAATATCTCAAAAGTTGGTGAAAACTGAAAGTGAGGCATTTCATTTAATCATGTAAACTAATTTTTTTTATACCGCTAATTATTGTAATGATTCCTTTTTCCCCCTTTTAATCCGAATGGTGATAAAATGGATGCAGCATTTGGAGGTTCAATGCTTTGATCCAATTCCTATGGAAGTTTAAATCACCATACGTATTTGCCTCTTAATAAAGTACAACTTATTTATGTAATCAGTGTAAATGCAGCACAAGGAGAAAAACACCATCTGTGTAGAGGTCAGAAAAATAAATGATTTCCTGAACTTATTTTCACTGGTTTTTTCTTATTGTGATACAGGTTATGACTTGCAGACCACGATCAGATCTTTATGTTAATCTTCCAGCTCTGCGCAAATTAGATAACATGCTTCTTGTAAGAATTACCAACACTTATTACTTTGTAACCCGCTCCAGCTTTAAGTAGATCATTTCTGAATTTTATCTTTTTTGCAGGAAGTATTAGATAGTTTTGAAAATACGGAGTTCTGGTATGTTGACCAGGGGATTCTACCCCTGGAGGCTGATGGGTCAGCCTCTTTCCGTAGAGCTCTTCAGCGTCAAGAGGAAAAGTGGTGGCTGCCTGTGCCTCGAGTCCCTCCTGGTGGTCTCCATGAAATTACCAGAAAGCAGTTGCAGCACAAGCGTGATTGCACTAACCAAATATTGAAAGCTGCCATGGCTATCAACAGCATTACTCTTGCTGACATGGAAGTCCCTGAATCTTATTTGGAATCTCTTCCGAAGGTATAAAGCAGCCACATATATATTTAGTGTTATGAGATTGATATAGACCTGGCTATTAATTGTATCTTCATTATGGTTTCAGAATGGAAGAGCCAGCTTAGGAGATATTATTTATCGATACATTTCATCAGATCAGTTTTCTCCTGAATGTCTGCTTGAATGCCTTGATTTGTCCTCTGAACATCAAGCTATAGAGATTGCCAACCGAGTAGAGGCCTCAATCTATGTGTGGCGCAAAAGAACCAACTCCAAACCTGTTAATAACACAACCCGGTCCACTTCTAAGTCATCTTGGGAATTGGTCAAGGAATTGGTTGTTGATACAGATAAGAGGGAATTGCTAGCAGATCGAGCAGAAAGCCTTCTGCTTTGCTTGAAGCAGTGGTTTCCTGGTCTTCCCCAGACAACTTTAGATATGAGCAAAATTCAGTACAACAAGGTATATAATTTTCAAATGATTAGTTCATAATAAAACCTTTCTAACTTCAATGTAATACTAAATTAATTCGATTACCATGTTATTTAGGATGTTGGAAAGTCCATTTTGGAGAGCTACTCAAGAGTTTTGGAGAGCTTAGCATTTAATATTGTGGCACGCATTGATGATTTGCTCTATGTGGATGACTTGACCAAGCATTCAGATCCACTCTCTTCGATGCCCAAAGTTGGTGTAATTGCACAGAAGAGCATTTCCATTCCATACTCAGTGCCTTTCGCAAGTACTCCATATAAAACAGCTTACACAACACCAAGCTTTTCACCGGCGCCACTTCTTAGCCCAGCAAAGGGAGAAAGATCTCCATTTCGCACTAGCAGCAAGGTTCCCCAGCGCGGTGTGGGCGTGAAAAAGGTATTGACAGATTACCTTACAATTGATACCACGGGAAAGGAAAGTGGCAACTCAATTGATGAAGCCAACTCTATTTTAAATAGTATTCGAGAAGCGACATCACCTCGACCTGGATTAGAATCATTGGAGTGTATAAAAAGAGCTATAAGGTCACCAACACAAGACACAAGTGTGGAGGAAGAGTCCCTCAAGATTGCCTTGTAAGGCAATGTGTTTAGATGTTATGTGTTGAATTAGGTACTTCTATGTATGCATCTCATAGGAATAGATAATTAGATATATATATAATATTTGAGTTGGGAAAGTTGGTCATACAGTTTAAACCTTGTTGTAAGGATATGTCTCTAACGATATTAGTTAATTGAATACTTTTGTTACCTCATGGGATTACCAGGATATTAATTAGTTAAATACTTTATGTTACTTCATGGGCTTAACTTGTCAGGAATTTATATGATACCAACACCAAGAGGCTTGTGAAAGTAGTTAGTTGTTACTTCATGGGGACAGGAAGAGAATACTAAAAAAGTTGGGGGCATTCCGAGAATTGAACTCGGGACCTCTCGCACCCTAAGCGAGAATCATACCACTAGACCAAATGCCCTTTGTTGGCCAATAGTACTTGCATATATTTACAAAATAAAAAAAAAAGGATATTAATGAAAAATAAACGCCGTTGCCGGGGATCGAACCCGGGTCACCCGCGTGACAGGCGGGAATACTTACCACTATACTACAACGACATCTTGATATATTGATAATAAAAATACCTTTAATATCTTTGTGATTATTTTAAAGCCTCTAAAGAAAATATTAAAAACACCCTTGTGTAAGTATAAAAACCCTCAAGGCATATGATACTTTTGACTAACAACATATGGACTTGATAGTAAATGATCTCATAAGTCATAAGAACTATTTATTAAAAGGAAGGTGCTTTTCATTAGTGAGAATATTAGAGAATTGAATAAATGGGTCTTTATTAAGAAGATCATCAACATGTTGAAACTTTTGAAGATGAGAGGTCAATGAGTTTTTTGGTGGCGGAATATTGGATTTTAGTGGTTGACATTGATAGAAATTTGACTTTGAATGAGCGGCTATACAAATCTTAATTGCTCTATTGTAAGCGATTGGTAGGATTGACGGGAATAGGGTTTGAGTAGTTTCTGTAAGTGATGATCGGGAAAGAGAATGGTGCTAGTATGGAGTCGCAATGATGTTGGAATCGAAAACGGAATATAAATTTAGATAATAAAATGATATTTTAAAAATTTATGAGTGTAAAAGTGTCATTAAGCAATTATTTGGGTGGAAAAAAGTCGTTTACTCCATAAATAATATATGATCAATTTTAATAATCGGCAACAACAATTTCTCTCACTGTGGACGCATCTTTCTTTATATCCATTGAAGAAATCTACTTTCTACTCTGTTCGGGTTGTGTTGCGCTAAGTAGAGAATTATTTTTCTTTTGCTTTTTAAATTAACTAATCAAAATGTCGTTGTAGTATAGTGGTGAGTATTCCCGTCTGTCACCCGGGTTTGATCCTGGTGACGGCGATTTTTGGTTTTTGAAGTTACAATTTGGATTTTAATCTGTTCTTGGATCATCTTGCAATTTTGATGGTTAATTTGCAAGATGATGCTTTAAGAGTTTGGACACGAACAGGACTATTTGTTCTACTGTTAATTATGTTGTATAGCTTTCATTGTGAATTTGCGAGGTGATCATGGAAGAGTTTGAAGTACTAATGAGGTTGTCTGAGAGTTTCCCTTTAGTAAAAAATGCTTTTAGACCAGTGATAATTGATTTCGAAGCAGTTCTCATCACTTAAGGCAAAAATCCACAGCTCCAGATGTTTTGGAACATATAATTCTTTACATTGATGGAAGAAATTTTTTCCATAGTTGGCCTGCTTGGTCACTCCTCAGTATCAGTAGTGGTACCCAGTTAAAAGATATGCCGTCTAGTTTGCTCCAAATAGGCAACGCGTTTCCACAAAATGCTAACTTTATTGGAGAACTTCCCCTGATTTTGTTGTTGTTAATGGAGTTCTGGAGACTGAAGATGCGGTTACCAAACTTTGATTGGACTGAAAAAGTATTACATAATGCCGTTTCCTATTTTTATTTTGCGAAGTGCTGCAACTATAATATTCTAGTGCAAGCTCCATTATAATTAGTGGGCAATAAGTGCATGCACTCTTGGAGCTCATGTACTAGTATAAAAACTCTCTATTAGGCTAGGGCTTCTGCATTCTAGGATTGCAGTTTGTAGAGGATTTGTGCTTTTGTGAATCACAATGGCGGTTTCAGTGAAATTCATCTGCCTTCTAGGACTGCTTGTAGTTGTACTCAACATTGATGGGCTTGATGCAGCAGGAGAATGCGGAAAGTCATCTCCAGATAATGAGGCAATGAAGCTAGCTCCTTGTGCAACAGCAGCTCAAGATGAGAAAGCTCCGGTTTCTGACAGTTGCTGCGCCGAGGTGAAGAAAATAGGCCAGAACCCAAGCTGTCTGTGTGCTGTTATGCTTTCTAACACTGCAAAGGCATCAGGAATTAAGCCCCAAATTGCTATCACCATCCCCAAGCGCTGCAACCTTGAAAATCTTCCAGTGGGTTACAAGTGTGGACGTGAGTATATAGAATTCATCAAGTCTTTTTTGTTTTTTGCCTTATCACTTGATCTCTAATATCATACTTTTTGGCTTTGCAGCTTACACACTTCCTTGATGAGATAACAAGTAGAACTGAAGGCCATGGATCGGGCCTTAAAAAGTACTTAAATGCTGGAAGCAACTATGTTGCTTTAACTTGTCTTTGTGGCAATAAAGGTTTAAAGTTTGTAATCGTCATCATATGAATAATAAAATATATTAAGTTTGAGTAATCTTGTAGTTTCCCGTAAGAATTTTTTGGATTCCCCGGCCCTTTGATCGCCAGTTGAGAAACCCAGTTGAAGCAGTAAACTTTTAAATGAATGAGATATTCTGAAGCCAATTTCTCAGGATAACCTTTTAGAAAGTTGATGTGTCAGAATGGACAATACTCATGGTGTAACATCAGAATCAGAATCAACTTTGATAAAATGTGGCTGAAGAATCTTTGTCCTCAAGACTATTTATCTTGCATAACGATCAAACTTGACCACCATTGAAAGCACTGTTCCATCAATATAAGGATAAAGACTGGTTTAATTGGTGGGTCACGTTCTAGACAGGGATAACCTCGAGCTGAGAATTGAGATCTTAGACTCAGATAAGAATTAGAAAAAGACTGTTTTAGTTGGCTGGACTGCCAGATATTGTGCTTGCTGGTCCACACCCAACTCAACACTTGTTCATAGGGCGTGGCATCTTCAGGATACCTTAGACATAACGTGTGGACTCTGGAAGTTTTCAGGGATCTTATTCTGAAAGTTTGAACTAACTTAGAGATAAATGTGAATGTTCAGAAATTTTTGGACAGCGATCATAATCTTAGTAAAAACAGAAACAAAAAGTAAACAAGAATACTGAAGTGTTTGATTCCAATATGATCAACATTACACCATGCATTGCCATTCAAATTAGTAAAAAAAGTATCATTTATTATCAACAGAACCAAGATGAGTAAAAGTACCAAAATGGCTGGTATTCAGAAGGATTGAATGCAATAGGAGTGAAGGTATACACAGATTCCATATAAAGCTTGGACAATAAACGTAGATCAGGAAACCAAACGAGAGTTCAACAACAGATAAAGATGCTTAATATAATCTTATATTTAAAGATCCCACCATTCCACTATCATGGAGTAGTTTGTAAATGAAGTCTAAACCAAGCATCCTTTACATTGAAAACACCAAGTTCACATCGTTTACAATAAAACAGGAAATCGGCAGTAAAAGAAGTGCATATAACTATCTGGCTATTAAGCAATGTTGCTATACAGCTGGAGGAAGCAATAGCGACCAGCTCAGCAACGATCTGAGTGCTATTATCTATCTTCCATGTAATAATATAAGGTAGATTAAACTGCAACTCTATATTCTTATGTACCTGCTGGAAGGCAAGCATATAGTCAAAAGTAAGCAATCCAAACTAAATCAACAAAGGTTGATGGCATACAGTCAAGGCATCCAGAGTAGTGAATTTCTCAGATGTATGATACCTTCTTGGTAAGTATGTAACCGTTGGCAAGTTAACTCTTAATAATAGAGAGATCCTGCAAAAATTAATTCATAACAACGGCATCAGTCCAGTGCAAATAAATCAATGATACACCATTCAAACACTTAATACATTATCATAGTACAATACCTTGCCACCAATTTCCTCTTGAAGCGCTCCCCGAATCATCTTCTCCATCTTTTTTTAACTGAAAATTTTAAAATAAAAACAACATGACATCATTTTAGCAGATTCAATATGGTACACCTCAAAAACTCTCAATAAGGACATAGCCATTTTTCATTCAATCAACCAAACATTACAGATGAACCTATACCTAAAACCTCCCATTTAGGGTGAAATTACATCTCTGCATTTGGACTTCTCTCTCCTACTTGATTATTTTGTTAACGAAAAGTATTCGGAGCCTAATATTCTGTATATAAAACTTACCCGAAAAAAGGAAATTGAATAGAAATGGATTTCCTTGTGCAATGATTTATGGATGGTGTAACAGCTAATATGTACTCACCATAGAGTTAATTCCAGGGCCCTGTGAATTCTGGGGCTGAGAATAGATGTCTTGGCCACCATAATAGATTGATGAACTGAGATGACACGGTTGTACTCTTTGTTCCTGATAAAAGGAACTCAAGTCCTTGTTTGGTGTGCCTTGACTCTCAGTTTCACTACTTTTAGAGGCATCACCTGATAAAAAAGTAGGGCTGGATCAGGAAACCAGTTTCAGACATGATTTCAAGAAATAAAATCCTAGCTATTAACTGAAACAGATAATAATGTCAACAATTTGAGTCCAAATAATCAAGTCAAACTCTCTCTTCAGGATTTGGTAAATATTGGAAATTTCAAATAATCAGATAATGCTAAGCAATCTTCAGCATAATAGGCATCAAGTTATCACAACAGAGTCTCTTGCATGGAACAGAATTATCATTTAAATACACTCAAGTTGTGTCAAGGATATGTTTTCTTTTGTTTTTTCAAACGTAAGTGTCATTGAACAAACAAATAAGAATTGACATGCGTACCATGAACTCCAGGTTTGTTGTTCCAGGGCTCATGCTTTTTCTCCATTGATTCAGAACGCAGAGACTCCCTTCCTAACACCTAAAATCAACAACACAAACTTAATCTAAGAATTGCTTCAATAAACAAGCAAAA
>WYDK02000024.1:349066-359341 GCA_009867345.2 Toxicodendron radicans | reverse complement strand
CCTTTCAATGTGAGATTCCTAACAATATACTAACAGGATTCATTAACTAAATGCAGTTTTGGAGATCCTAGATAGCCCAATATCAACTTATATCTATAACTTAATCTATTTACAAGTTACAATAAGAATTTATAAATCCAACTTGCAAATTCTTCAAACAGATATAGGAAACTACACATAGAATGAGAGATAATCCAGATTTAATAAGACTCAAAATCGAAGCTAAAGTAAAAATATTACCCATGAATAACTTAAAAGAAGCAGGCATGGATCTTTTTTCTTTTGCCCAAAAAACTCCAGATTTCTTTGAATGATACAGGCCTGGATCTATGATGATGGGCCTTGCTCTCTGATACCTATAAGCATTTAACAGAATGAATGATAATCAACCGACTTGATACCAAAAGAGACATGTTTAACAAAAAGTATTAATTCTCACTCTTTCCAACCAATGCTACTTGAGTGTTCAAGGAAGTTCAGGTCCCTAGGCAAGTATGAAAAAATGTTCAAAATATCTGAAATCCAAAGCAAAATAAGAGGTCAGCACAACTGGTAATCATATACACCTGCTAAATACTACAATCCTAAACACTTATATTAACTAAATTACAATGCCCCTCCTCACCCCCTCAAAATGAAAAAACTAAGTAGGACGAGTTGACCTCCTCCAAACTGAGGCAAGTAAAAAGAAGAGAAGCAAGACATTATACTTGTCAAGGAACTACCTTGCACTCTATCCCAGGTGTAATTCAGCATCTTTTACTAGGACAACACAGAAAAATGTGTGGTACAATTAGGATTTATATTAAATTAGCTATGCTGGTATAATTAGGATTTTTATCATCCTCTTTCCAACTATTAACTTAACTCCCAATCTACAATATGCTCAGAAAAACTCCTTTTGTCTTTCTACCATTTATGCAACAAATACTTCAAAAATTCACCAATGGGTCTAAAAAGGCTAAAAATTATGCTACTCGGGTTTTTTTAGAATTTGATGTAACAAAATTAAACGTATTAGATATATAGAGACTTAATGTTCCTAATCAAATCTTAACTGTCTGCTTTGTATGATTACTAGCTAATTACTCAGTCACCAGTTCAATAAAATAAAATTGCTAGCTTCCTTTATTCTTAATCATCACTCTTGTTTCATAAACTCTTTAATAGACTATCAAATCTGAGTTGTCTGCTTCATAGCTTACTAGTGAATTGCATAACGACCAAGTTCAATAAAATAAAATTGCTAGCTTCCTTTATTCTTAATCATCACCCCTGCTTCATAAACTCTTTAATAGTCTACCAAATCTGAGTTGTCTGCTTCATATGCTTACTAGTAAATAGCATAACGACCAAGTTCAATAAAATAAAATTGTTGGATCCCTGTATTCTTAATCACGCTTGTTTTATAAACTCTTTGATAGCCCATCAAATCTAAGAATAAGGGGTGGTGATTAAGAATAAAGGGAGCCAACAGTTTCATTTTAGTTAACTTCTCATCAAGCAATTAGCTAGTACGCAGATGAACCAGGTAGCTCAGATTTGATTAGTAACACTTAATTTTGTATATTACCAAATAAGGATAAAATAATTTTGAACAGAATAGCATTATTCTATTTCTATGCAATACTAAGCACATGCCTGTATGACAAAAATACCCAATTACTAAGTATCACCTCCACTCAACCAAATAAGCCTTCACATAATTCTACTTTAATGCTATTAACATATCAAAATATATAAATAACAAACAATACAAAAAAAAATCATGAAAACAGAGAACAACAAAAATGATTACCGTCTTGGGGCATGAGAGGATAATCCGATGCACTTAAATTAATAAACCAGTCCCAATCCTTAGCTTGCCTCAACAAAATAGCTACGGCATGAAGCGTAGAAGCAATCATCGTGGGGCCTTTATAAGTAACCAAATCAGCTTTACCAATCACCATCACGTTCTTGAAACCTCTCATCGCATTCTCCGATTTCACATACTTTGCAAGCTCAAGCCTCTCGCTATCCAAAGCTTCCAGATCAAGATGCAATACGTAGTAATTTAGCGGATGATACACCGCTTGCAACAACCGCTTCACACGTGCACCGTCACCTTTCGTCCCCGATATCAAATAAGCAAGTCTCGGCAATGCCTGTTGCCTGAATTGCTCTCCTAAAATCTGGTCAGAGGCCGTGAACTCTGAACTTGGAGAAGATTTACCGTGACTTAAAGATACTGCGAGAATAATTATAAGAGAGAGAACAGCGACTGAAATCAGTGGGAGAAGCCATGGTCGATCTAAAGAGCTGTAAATGTGAGGCTTTTTCATAGTTTAAACTTAGGGTTGGAATAAAATGAAATAATTTAGCGTTTGGGGGCAAGATTTTGGCGGTTTCGTGGGATTTTTGGGGGAGAAAGGAGTTGTGTTGGGTTGGGTTGGTGGTGGTTAGATTTGAGGAGGTGAAGTGTTAGTGTCGGCACCAGTTGGTTTGAAGATGTTGCGAGCGTGCTTGTGCGCGCGTGTGTATGTTGTGGCTGGCGCAAGCGAGGGAATGTTAAATTTTAATTTGAACTGATTTGGTGTTACGCGTACTTTTGTACCGTTTTATAGGCTTCGGTCGTAGAGTACCTGTAGCCGTTGATCGGCTCAATCAGCATAAGACGTGGGGTCAACATTATGTCTTTTATCAAAAATAAATATTTTACATTATATTAATCCTATATATTTTACCATATATTTTTATGGATTAGGTGATGACATGATGTTATATCGTGTCAGCTTGAGGATAAAATTGTATTTTCTTAACAACTATTTTTTAATACTATTAAAATAATGTTTGACATGTCCTTAAGGTTCATAATAAGAATATTAGAAACACAAATTTTGTGTTGTTTCAATATATTGTAATATATATTTATTTATCTATAAATAATATAAAGTACAATAAAGATAAATTTATAAAGAAATATTAATAAAAAAAAAAGAAGGCTCTAAGAACATTCAAAATAATGAAATTCATTTGTATTATAAGCATCGTTTTAAAATTCGAATCAGACCAGTCGAGAACCGGACCCTTATCTAGTTTAGATACATCATAAACTCGATTATAATAATTGGATTGGATTGACTCGAGGTTGAACCAGCGGAACAGTGTCGAATCGTTGATCCAACATGTTGGAGCGGTAATGTCAGCATGACGTAATAAAATTTTAAAATCCTTTGGATTTCAATTTTGGACTTATTTTATTATGTTACAATGTTATTTGGATTTTGTATTTGGGTGAATTTTTTTATTTTGAATTTTTTTAATTATTAGAGTTTTAAAATTTTATTACGTCAGCATGACATCACCAGTCCGATCGTCGGTCAAATTGGTCGGACCGCCCAACCCTGAAACCAATTCCTTAACCGGATCGATGCCAGGTCCGGATGTAAAAATTAAAAACATTAATTATAAGTAGGAAGCAAGAAGGTGCTTGAAATTTACTAAATGAATGTTTTATGAAAAAGTATCACATATTAACCTATTTTAATTTACAAAGAACTTTTTTATAACGATGGATGTAATATCAAACCATAAAAAGTTGTTAAATAAAGAATTTTTGTTAAATTATAAATGGAATTATTTAATTTAAAAAAATAGATATAAATCCTTTAATTGCCGAGGGAGTAAATGAAGCAATTACAATAATTCAGATCCAACCGAAGTCAACATGACCCACTCCGTCGGGTCGGATTGACACCTTTAAACACGTATATAACAATTTTTTTTTTTTATATCTAAAATTAAATCAAAATAAAACTAAACCGGGCCCCAAGAAAGCTGTAACTGAGCAAAAATATCTGGAGTCGGAATAGAAATCAGTACAAACGGTGATGGATACGTGTACGTCCCTGATTTCGTCTCACCATTCGCCCAATGTCTCGCACTTGACTTGATCCATTGACCCGCTAGATTCCGCCCCATATATAACTCCATCTAATCCCTTTCTCCTCCCCATTCCTCAATCCTCTCTCTCATTTCCAATTCTTACCTGTCTGTCAATGGCTTGTCTCTTCACTGAGTTAACCGGCCGATTCAACTGATTCATCCTTAATAGAAATAGATTCTCTCCTTCTATGTTATTTTCGCCATAAACTTTTTCGATCCGTTACTGTGATTGATTGATTGATCTGGAAGCTACAAAAATTAGGGTTTTTCGTGTGTTAGGGTTTCGAAGAGCATCTCCATAATGCCTTCGGAGCTCACAGAAACGAATAAGCTTCCTTTAGTGCCTACTTTGTCACGTTTTAATAGTGGATTGTATTCTCATCGTCTGAAACATCTTGAAAAAAGTGATCGTCGTGGTAACCTTAGTTAACATTAGCTTTTATTTGTTGTAGTTCTTCTCTGTCTTTTTTAATTATCTATCGGCTTTGCTTTTGGTTTCTTCTTCATTCTGTTGTCCGTACGAGGTGTCTGCGATCAGTTTGATTGAGAAAGGTTACTTGTCTGGTTGGCGTTGACGTTATTTAAGGTACATTTTTGTTTTAATTTTATTTGGCTATCAATGTTAGTTTTGATTCATTTCTTAATACCTGGATTGTTTCTATTACGGTGTTTAATGGAATGTTGTGTAATTTATCACATGTGATTCTCTGGGTATTATATTGAATCTAGATCAAAGTAGACTGTTGTGGAGTGATGGCTTTTCGTTTTTCAACTTGCAATTAATTGGATTTGCGTTTTAATTGTAACTGAGCGTTTTGATGGATTCTTATAGGCTTATATTTTGCTTATTGAACTGTGAGCTATCAATACTTTGAGTGTTAATTATAAGCATATGTTGCTATTGAACTTCAAGTAATTTATGGTGTTGTTGATTGAATTTTCAGTCCTCAATAGTGTGATTTCTTTTTTGGTATTGTAATAAACTAGTGATTTCTTTTGCTTATCCTGTTTTTGTTTGACAATGATTTTCATGAGAGCTTTGTATTTGATTTGCAGTTCTGTATCAAACTTATTGGTTCCTTGTCTTCGATGGACATCGGTTTTTTGTGTGGTGAGGAAAAACCAGATTCTTCCAGCAATTTAGTAAATAGCCTAGATGGCAAACTTGGTGGATCTTTGCAAACTCAGGATTCTTGTGAAGAGAATACATCTGACGGAGATGGTATCGGTGATGTTGGGGAGGGACTTGAAGAGCTGAAACTGGATGAGGCTAATTCTAGTCCGAAGATCTTGCACAAGTGCCTTAGTTTTCCCCCTACTGTTAAGCTTTCGAATTCTGCTACTTCTGATGAAAAAGATAAAGATGAAGAACTTAAGATAGCCTTGCAGCAAATGTTTTCTGAAGGGTCTACACACACGTCCTGCTCTCGCTCACTATCTTTGCCTGTGAGTAGTCTTTTCAGATCTGATGGCATGCATGGCTGTTGTTTAGACAAGGAACCTTCTAATTTTGTATTAGGTTTTCTTTGCATTTTCTGCTAGTGTTTAAAGGGTTATTGCCTGTTTAATGAGAGCTTTGATTGAATTTTTAATCCTCAGTGGTGTGATTCTTTTTTGGTATTCTGTTGCATGCTTGTGTTTCGTTTTTCTTCTGTTGTGTCGAGCTAACTCTCTGAACTGTGTGATTGTGACATTCATAGCGCACCAGATACTTTTTATTTATTTGCTCATGATTACAATGTTTTAAGACTGTCCTTTTGTAAAGGATTCATGGTAATATCGGCCTTGTGTCACAACTGATGATTGTGATTTTGATTGATAGAGGATGTTTTTTTTCACCTATGCCATGAAAAATTCAGTTATTCTAAGACAACTACCTTGATTGTTGTGTGCTTCAATCATTTTTAGAGCCTGCAAAATTTAGCATGAAATTTCTCTCCTTTGTCATTTATAGTAAAGTTGATAAGTCCTGGCTTAAGACTGGTTTAGCCTTCATTATGCTTCCCAAGAAATCATGTCAGCATTATCTATTGTGGTTCATTTGTTAGTTTGGTTTTATATTTTGGCTTTTTCTCGGCATTTGCTTCATACAGACTCCTTTGAAGCTTGTGTCTGCTATGAAAGGCAGCCGCGAGAGAGAGGGTGGATCACCAAGGAAACTGACCGTGAAGTGGGCCCCTGATGTGTATGATCCTCCACCAACAATAGTGTCCCACACAGTTAATAGGGGCAGGAAGCAGAAGTTCAAGAAAGACGAAAGAAAGAAACAGAAAAATGGAAAGAAAGGTCAGAGAGGCAACTCTTCACATGGTAGCGGCAAAGACAAGAAGCAATTCCGTAAAAATGCAGGGAGTACTGACAAGGGTTTCAAATCAATGGACATTCGTGATAGAGTAATTGAGCTTTCAGATGACCTCAAAGACTTTGATGTCGGTGGACGCGAATCCTACTGTGGCAGCATTTTCCTCCAACAATCGCTCAGCAAGATGCATTACTCAGTTGCAGAGGCATTATGACCCTAAACTCCCTGCCCATTTTCATTTCTGTTTCTCATACGCATGTGTATAAATAAGTAACAAGGTTTTTATATCTGACTGTCTGCTTCCATAAGTTGCTACTGTTTGCTGTTGTGCTGATGGTTTGTGGAACCTATAAAAAACTTTTAATTGTTTGTCGTGTGATGTTTCCTGTAAACAGCAGTGTTTAGAATTTGCCTTTGTACATAGAAATATTGATAATGCCTTGATTCACGTGCATTGAAGTTTTAAGGCCAACCTGCATTTTCCACTAGGTTTTGGTCCTTCCAGACCCGGGAGAGAAGCTTGTTGGTAGTCTTTCGAAAATTAAATTAGATTGTTTTGGGGGGTATTTCATCCTTTGTCTTTAGGGATTGGAGTAAACTACATGATCCCACCTGATGTTTGGCGAAATCCGAAGAGTAAACTATATGATCCCACCCGATGTTTAGTAAAATCTTAAGAATAAACTACATGATCCCACCTGATGTTTGATGAAATCTTAAGTTAATACCTCTGGTTGCATTTTTTCTATTCACCCACCCTTAAACTACCAGCGTCATTGTTCGTTGAAATATAATAGTGTTGTAACGGTTGTAATTACTTAAATGTCCTTTAACCTTTGATTTTTGAATATTTAATTAAAAAGAATTGAATAAACGTGTAAAAAACCAAAAATGTTCCTATACTTAAAAAATTACATAACAATTTCCCTTCACCTCCAGCTCCACCACCATCACCTTCTCCTCCAACACCATAGCCTCCAATCGTGGCCAGAACAACCAACTCCACCTCCCCCTCCTTCACCACCACCGTCAGTACCACCTCCAGCCCCTTTTTGGTGGGCCAAGAAGCTAAATCCAAACATCGCAGAACTTACTAATTACAAATAGCAATCTTATACTAGCACCAACCAAAAATATTTGTATAAAGTTATACAGCTCCGTAAAGACTAAGAGCCAAAGAGAAAGCCCAAAGACAGTAGCACTTTTCAGACCAAACAGAGGAGCAAAAACAAAACTGCAGTCGCAAAGTTGCTGAATTTTCAGGTGCATTTTCCAGAGAATTCGACAGGAACACCACCAACTATGCCCCCAATTCCAAAGTCTCCACCTTTACCTGAACCACCTCCAACATCTCCGCCTCCTGTACAACCCCATCCCAAACCACCATACACTACAGCCTGCCAAACCTTCCCATTCCAAATCCAACAGCCTCCACCTAAAATCACACTATTTCAATAAAAAAACAAAAATCCAAAATCCAAAATACATAACAACAAATCCATAAATCTACAAAAACCTTCAATCCACAAAAGCTCTCTAATCAAACAACAAATCCCCAAAAAAACTAATCACCACAATCAATTCACAAATCCACTTGGCCCTTCCTCTTTCTCAAGAAACGATGTAATTGACTGGTCAAAGAGCTTCAATCGTTGGCAAAGGGTGAGCGAACGGAAACAAGATTGGTAGGGATTTTGGAGAGGAAGGGTCGATGTGTTGATTGGTGGTGACATCATCAATTTCCGGTGAAAGAAACGACCGAAAAAGTAAACGACGCTCAAAAATCAATTGAGAAAGTGGTCAACGAACGATGGCCAGGCAAGGGTCGGATGGCAATGGGTTTGATGAGGAGTGAGGTGAGTATTTTGGTGGTGCTGAGGGAGATTGATGATGCCGAAATTAGGTGAAAAACGACGGTGGTGAGTTAAGAGAAATGGGAGGAATGGGAGGAGGCACAATGAGGAAGAAATGGAAGAGAGGAGAAAAAATAGAAAAATTACCATTATGGGCTGATTTATGAAATTTATTAGGTTTAAGATAATAATTTGGCATTTTGAATTCAAATTTTATTAAATGTCTATTTTACCCTTTTATTGTTAAGTTGAAGTGAATGGTGTTAGTTTAAGGATAGATTTCCGGAATAAATGTAACCAAGGGTACCAACATGGGATTTCGCCAAACCTCGGGTGGGATCATGTAGTTTACTCTTAGGGATTGTGAGTTTTACTGCAGCTTAATGAAAGATTGATTTACGATAGAATCCATAATAGAAAACAAACCTGATGGAATTCATGTTCGCCAAACAATTCTTACTAAGGGAAGTTGCATAGTCCTGGTCCTCCTAGAGCATATTGGACATGATGTGTCCATAAATAATGCCAACAATGACACGGTAATTAGGCATTTTTGGAATGTTTGTAACAGTCCTTCATTCCATCACATGCTATCTCCTACATCGGAAAAGTTGAAGGAAAAAAAAAAGGTCTTCTATGTCGTGTATTCTGCATTTATTTTGACATAATCATAACTTAGGTCACAGCCCCACGCTTGTCCGTTTCCAGGTCCATCACCTGTAGGAACAAAGGAAAGTAAGGACAGAGATAAATTATGGATAATATTACAAGTATAAAAAAATTTACAAAATGTTTTTGTACAAAGTAATATGGCAAGAGATGAATATAATGAGTTTGATTTTTTATATTCACTTTTTTATTATAAATTTATTTGTACATCTAATATTATTGATAATTATAGACATTAATGGTAGTTGTTATTGTGACAGCATAAAAATGTTACAGTTAATTGACATCATCTTCACTTCTTTTAATTATATACTGCGATGGTAAATTAAACCAATATCATTTTTTTATAGCAAGCTAAAGACTCCACAGATAACAGTCAACTATAGGTGCGAGAATTGTAGCAGAGTGCACATAAAGGAATGTAGTACGCCAAGCTGAAGCAAAACCAGGAAGACAAGGCCTATGCAGGACCTTGATTAGCTCTTTATACACAAGTAATAACTAAATATCTCGTCGGTATAGGGTATGTTAACATACACTGCAGATAATTTTCTTTGGAACTCTGTAGCCTTTAAAGTTGTAGATGCAAGATATGAAGATATTCTGATATTATTATCGTGCAGTGAATGATAAGCGTATGTATGGGCAAATATTTTGAAGCTTACCGACAGATATGTGGATTGTTATTGTACCATGGGTCTCGCCAGCCTTCTTGAGATAGGTGCTAGCCGCAGCCCTGAAAAAGTCTCATGTTACTTGGGAGATATATAGATCAAAAGATAAAATTCATATTCTGGGAAATATAATAATGTTCTACTGAAATTTAACAAAGAGATATATATGGCCTTTCCTCTCCAGGCCTATCTAAAAGATGCACACAGAGATGCACCTAGATCTTTAAATTTTGTAAAATTTTCAAAAACCTATCAGATGTTGATGGAGTCTGTCTCCACAAATTGGACGAGATTCCTTCCATATAGTGAATCAGAAATATTAGGTGCATGAAATGGATGGTTTTCAGACAGAAAAAGAGGTCAACAATCTGTCACACATATCAGAAATTTTACAAGATTTTGACAAAATAATAAAAAAAATCAAACTTTACCTGTCAAATGGAAGCGGTTGCCCACCCTCCATGAGTAAAATATCCCCAAGCAATATCCGCAGCTTATTTAGGTCAAAAGAAATCCCAGCATATCCTGCAGCACATGCAATGCGTCCCCAATTTGGATCTCTACCATATACAGCAGCCTGACAACCATCATTGAGAATTAATTGACTAACAAAGTTGAAGCATCAAATGGAGTTTTAAGTTCAGATATCATGCTTTTACAAGAGATGAAGATGCCACTGAGCGTGCAATCTTTGCTGCTTCAACCTCACTGTCAGCACCAATTACTGTGACCTACAAATTGAAACTTAAAATTAGCAGAGCCTGAAAATCTCCAATGTCATCTAAACAAACAAGTAGAAACCTAAAGCATCATCCTTCATAAATCAACCCACATAGTTATCTAGAATTCT
>WYDK02000024.1:298992-314014 GCA_009867345.2 Toxicodendron radicans | reverse complement strand
GTTGGGGGTGTATTTGTTAAGGTTTGAAACTTTTATTATATAAGTTTAAAATTTGGGCCAAAAAAGTGGAGGGAAAATACAATTTAATTTGGAAAAATAGTTTGAATAGAATAGGATATTGATATTTTATAGAATAATGAAACAAACGCATTTTTTTTATTGGATATGATAGAGTTGAGTTGAGTGAATGAAATAAACGGGCCCAAATTGGTTTGCCGTTTATATAATATCACACACTTTAAAATCCCAATTTGTTCTGTGAGGGAACTTGAAACAAGGAAAGGAATGTAGCTCTTTATGCAATGACACTTCATTTATTTTCCCACTTAAATTGGAAGTTGGAATCAATGTTTACAAAACTAAACCCAGTCTTGACTCGATCAAGGACCAAGTTCACGGTTTGATCGGACCGCACGGTCTAATCGGTGACATCAGCAACAATTAAAAAAAAAACTACAAATTAGTCAATGAAATTTTAATATATTGCAAAAATATCTTCAAAAGTTTGTAAATTAGTCCCTAAAATTTTAATATATTACAAAAAATGCCCAAAAAAATGATTAGTACAAAGGTTTGAAATATTTAAAAAATACACATTAGCCCCTACATGTTTGAAATATAACAGAAACCCCCCTGAAACCTTAACCAAACCGGAGAGGCTGCCGGTTCCGGTCCAATCCAATTTTCGGAACACTGGTTGGAACTTGCATGATGAACGAAGAAGTCTTGCCCAATCTTGTTCCACTTTCATTTTGTTTTGGAGCATGGGCTATAAACCAAGACTACTAGCCCAATCTTAGTCCACATTTTATACAGTCCTTAATCAGACCCTTCTTGTATTTTGTCTTGCCATTAGTGAAGAGATAGTTGCCACTTTATTTTTATCTTTAATCCTATGCTTTTTCTTGGTTACAATTTTATCATCAATTATATATTTATATGACATGTGTAGACCCTACTGAAAATAGAAGGCTAAGTTTAATATAATTTTGAATGAGATTATTCATCCTCACTAATAATTGATCTGCTTTTCATGATATTTGTTTATGAACCTATAAGCATTGAATTTCTTTGATTCATTGACCCTATATCTACATAATAAAACTGAATCTTTAATTTAAAATCCACTATCTGATAAAAATGGACTCTTGAAGGTCCAATATACATGATCTATTCAACTTCTTATTATATTTTCTTCTGGAGATAGGACGGTCCACCACCGACCATATAAGACTAACAAATAATCTGAAATTTCGGAAACATACACTGGTACAAATACACATATACAATTTACATGTACCAGTAATCAGCAATCACACAGAATTTGAAATCTCTCCTGCACCTGACAAATCACCCTTGAACTTCACGTAGTCAGAGTGACCTATCTTTGTCACCGGCGTCTCTTCAGCATGCGCCATATCATGCTGTTGAACCACAAGCGCAGAAGACAAAACGCCTTGCCCTGATGACGCCAAAATGTCTCCAATAGGCCCCAACTCCGCATGCTCGGCTTGGCGGTCCGCCAGTTTCGCTACCATATTCGACGGAAATCTGCCTTTCCCGACAACTATAAGATCGTATTCACCGCTCCGTCCTATTGTTAATACTCCCTCAACAATGTTCCTAGTCACCTTGTCAACGCAATCTGCCACCCCATCCCACTTACTCTTAAATTCACCCACAGCAATTTCATCTAGCTCCTGCGTTTGTTCCAAAACAAAAGTAAGAATACATTGTAAGACTATGAACAAACAAAAGTAACTAAAATTTATCCTTTTTTATAGTTATGGTTAAAAGATTTAAGAGGAGGGAGCTTGCCTTTTCTTTTTCTCGGTTCATTTTGGCGGTAGAGAAGCTGTAATTCTGTTCGCTACACCTGGTTGGTGCGGGCCTTAAAACGACGCCGTCACTGGCCAGACCATCTTTCTCAATGAACTTAACAACGGTCACTTTAACTGCCGGGTGTTCAGCTATCATGCCACCTAACACTAGAGCCTCGCGATCATCGGGCCCACCAAAAAATATTATGCAAATCTTTTGACACCCTGGAGTTTGGGACCCACTTCTGAATCCACGGTCCACAAGCAATCCCACGGAGCAAGGGGCGTCCTTTAGCACCCTTTGATTAACTCCTCGCCAACCGTGGCCCATATTCTCCATTGACTCATCACCTTCTCCTCTCCATTGTTTATGGAAAGGCAATATAATCATTGTAACCCTCTTATCCTCCGCCACGTGGCAGATATCTTCATGCATTGTGGCCAATGGAGAGATGGCTGTTGTGGGCCTAACAGAAACTCGGCCCAGTTGACCATAGGCCTGAAACGCCCCGGCAACTCTGTCATGCCACTCGCCGCGGCGGAACCGATTGATGAACGGAAAGCCATTCTTCCGGGCCCGTTGGACCATGATGATTGAAGAAGAGCGTTCAGTGAGCTCAACAAGGTGCATGATGAAGAGTTTAAGCTGTTTATTGGTGCTTCTGGTTGCCTCGACAAGGGTAATGAGCGAGGATACATTTCCGGGGCCGTGAAAGCAAGCGAGGACTCTGAGCCCGTCCTTGGAGTTTGAGTCACTGGCGTTGGATAAATCACGTAACTTGCGGTGAGTAAGAGCGGAGGCGCGGCGAGCAGGTTTGTAGATGGCCATTACTGTTGGTGTTGTAATGAAGGTGGTGAAGAGTGCCATTAGGACTAGAATCGCAAAGCACTCATCGTTGAGCACCTGTTGAGAAGACGACAAAATTTCATTAGTATTGTAATTAATTCATGAATTTTATTCAACCTGTTGACTCTTTTTAATGATAATGTGAATCTGCAAAATCATTTTCAAATCATTCTTATATATTTATTTATTATCTGTGTAACAAGCAGTAGTTTGTAGGAAGGATCACGATGGTGCTGAATTGTTGAGGTCTCAGCTAAGCCAATGATGAGTCCTATGAAAGTATAAGAGCCTAGCCACTTTGAAATATTCAATAAAAAACAAAGTTGATGGCCGAAACCTGATGACTTTTCTATGTGTCCTTTATTGGGACACGTCACAAATCTTTAGAGATGAACAAGGTTGGACTTGGTACTTGTGGAAAACATGAAACACATTAAACTGGGTTACAATTTCCTGTGTCCTTGGACTAGATATTTTTATTAGTAAGAAAATCAAACTCGAAATCTCTTAGAATAATATATTCAAAAGTCCCTATCGGTGAACACCCCAGGTGGTTAGCCCACCTATGAAGTTGCTGAGAAAGAGCTCATACTAATGCTATGCAATGTAAAGTCAAAGGAAAACTAAAGTGGAAGAGAAGAGTGCTAAAACGGAATCTATCATTCACAATAAAGATACAAGATTAAACTAATTTTTTTGAGTAAATTTCTCTCCTTTTTATTTCATAATAAATTAATTATGTTAGATTTTAATATATTTACATAAAAATAAATAAACCCATAAAGATGATACGTTAAGTGAATGATATTAAAAAATTAAACTGTGCAAAACTGACCTTCTTCTCCTTGCCAATGTTGAGAACAATGAGTTCCACCAATCCTTTAGTGTTCATCAACACACCAAGCGTGATGGATTCCCTTGCTGGTATCCTAAACATCATGGCCACCGCGAAAGTTCCCACAATCTTGCCGGCACACGCGGTTGTTATAACGAGCCCCAACAGTCCCCACGACTTCGCGCCACGAATCGTGGCCACGTCTGTCTTTAATCCACTCGACGCAAAGTAAAGTGGAAGAAGCAAACCCGACACAAAATCTTCAATCCTCTCTATCAATCTCTCCGCAAAATCCCCTCCTTTAGGAATGATTAATCCAAAAACGAAAGCACCAAATATTGAATGGATTCCGATAAGGTCTGTCATGAATCCAGATACCATTACTCCGGCTAAGGTTAAACATATGTAAGCTTCATCGACGACATCGCGTTCCGGTGAGCACCGACGAGCAACCCATTTCATTACGGGTCGTATTGCTACAAACATGAAGATAACAAAAGCTAGGCCTGAAAGGAGTACCCATATGGCTATTAACGGGCTTTTCTTTTCTCCACCGTCAGCGTCACCGGCGAGGGCAACGGCGAGTGCTAAAAAGATCCATGCAGCGACATCGTTGAATGCGGCGGCCGCCATGGCTGTCTCGCCCACTTGGGTTGTGAGTAGTTTGAGCTCTGCCAAAATGCGAGCGAGAACAGGAAACGCCGTGATGGAGAGAGCCACGCCCATGAACACCAGGAACTGGCCGTAACCGACTTCTTTAAGTCCATCAATTGAGTTTCGGAGGACAAAAGCTACCCCGATTCCACAAACGAAAGGGAGCGAGATACCGGCAAGAGCAATCCCAAAGGCTCTTTTACCAGTCCTCCGAATCGAGTTCAGATCAAGTTCAAGGCCAACCAGAAACAGAAAGAAGAGAAGACCGATACTCGCCACTGATTCGAGTATCGGAGTGCTCCATTTCGGGAATATACGATGCAAATAATCTTTGTTTCGCCCAAAAGCCGATGGCCCCAGCAAAATTCCACCCTGAACAATAAAACAAAATTTTATCACAAATATTATTAAAAATAAAATGAACAACAATAACATTTTTTTTTTTAGCACTTTTATACATTATTCAAAGCCAATTACAATTACGTACAACTATTTCGGCAATGACTTTGGGTTGGCGAAGGGGTTTGAGAAGGAAAGCGAGAAAACGGCTAACCAGGAGGATTAAAGTTGTTTGAACTATTAACAATGGAAAGGCAAAATCTAGGGGATTGTCGCCTTGCCAAGCTCCATTTGATGAAGTTTTAATGGCGGTTATATTGAATACCATCTTGGTATTTTTAATGTTTGAGTTCTGGTAAATATTAAGTATATATGCTAAGAATTTTCATGCGGACGGGGGAAGAGTGTGGACTGTGGAGAAACGAGTAGCATGTGAAGAAAAGTAATGGACAATTTATAGAGGGGAGATTGCGTGGTGTTCCCCGATATTTGGATATTGTCTTTTTCTTTCCTTTAGTCTCTATGAGTTTGGCATTATTAATATGTATGACGTTTTGGAGTAAAAGATCATTAAAAGTATAAATTATTATTTAAGTGTGTAAAGGAATTTACTACACTAAAGTTTGGTTTTGTAAATTGTGGATTAATAATATAATATTTGATCATGCAATCATGTAAGTCCTCTAATCATATATCTTTAAGGTATCAGAAATGTTTCAATTAAGGGTCTTTAAATAAGGTTCTTTATGTATATGAATGGATGATCACTTATTTAATTAATTTTAAAAATCAGAAAATATGAAGTAAAACCGTACACATTACAATGTTCGTTATACCATTTGAAATATATATATAAGAGTGGATAAAGGCGATATTATAATATTTTCTATGAAATATATTTTGGCAGCTGTAATACATATAGCAATTTCATAATAAAAATGAATTAATTTTCCGTTAAACCTTCTCGAATTAAGTAGAAAATTTCTACTTTGTATTTTTGTTAGAAAAATGAAATTGCAATCAGCCATCAAAAACTTTGACATAGAAGTAATCGAAATTGTCGGCTGATCAATTGATTCCAAGACGTCTCTTGTAGAATGAGAATGACCACGTTTACTTTTAAAAACTTCAACAAAAAATTAAAAACCTTGCCGACTTGCAGTGCCATTGCAGTTTAACAGGGAAGCGGGACACGTAATTACTGTGAGAATTAATTTTCCTGGTGGCCACCTAAGCAAATAATTTTGAAGGTTGAATTAATATTTGTATTTAACTCATCTTTTTAATGAAAATAGAAATTTTAAAGTTTAAACAGCTGGCCTGTGTGTGTAAATAAGAACTCATGGGCACCATGTGAGATGATGACAACGTGGCAGCAAAGCTTAACGTAAGTTTGGAAAAGGTTTCAAAGTCAAACATAGTGGCCAAGTTACATAGCCAAACGACACGCATATGATACGTTCATGGAAACCAATAAAACAGCAATGCAATATTAATAAGAAGCATACCTTAAACCCTAAATCTTAAGGATGAAATATAAACGTTGTTCATTGTAAACGACAGCTCTCTCTCTCCTCTTCAATTAGGATTTATGTTATGGAGTAAAATCTGTTGTGTCTGTTGATGACCTCATGCGACCAGCCAGGTCATGCCATATGTTTGTTCATGACATCATCAAGTTCTATTGTAATCTAGCAACCAGTTGTCTTTCATTCACTTTAAACTCTCTAATGACTTACACTTGTCTGGTGGGACCCGTACTTACTCCCTATAAATAGAAGAATTCTCTCAACATTTTTGGGGGCCAGAAGCTCTGATATCAGTTATCTCACAAGAAAATTGACAAAAGGCTCCGAATAGTTTTCTCTCTGTAGAGTTATCCTGTTCGGATAAATAGATCGCAACGATCTAGTTTGTAACATCAATAATTAATACAAATCATAATGGATATAGTAGTTCGCTAACCAGCCTTCGAACCACTATAAAATCACTTCTGCAATTTATTTTTTAAGTCTTAATCTAACAAACTAAGGAATCAGATCGCCCTAACTAGTAATCAATCAAAACTCGCTCAGATCGTAACGACCTAACTATAACTTGTTTGTTGGTGTGATTTTAGGGATCAACAATTTGACGCTAGAAGGAGGGCTGAATCCATTCCCGATTGTGACCATCACATCACCAGTTTGTAATCTTAATCCGTTCAATCAAAGCAAATGGCACCAAAAGTAGCGAAGGAAGCAAGAAAAAAGAATCCTGTGGCCCAGACGGTAGAAGCTGCAGAAGGCAGCAAAATGAATGGCAACCACGACCTCGTCGGGCCGACATTTGATGTATCTACTACAGTGGTCCCGAGCCTGGACCCGACACTGTTGCGATACATGGATAGACTGGACCACACTCTCTAGACGATCACTCAACGTTTGGACAAAATTGACTAGGGACCAGATCCACTAATCCTCGATCAGATGGGTGTAGTGTAGGGCCCAGTCCCCAAGAAACCCTGCATTGGGAACAATCAAACGAGAGCGCGATCTGGTAATCATGGTACCCAAAACCAGTTTGCACTTGGGGGTCGAAGGTCCAATCCAACCAACGGATCGGAGAATCACCATTCCCACCGGCCTAGGGGTAACACGCGACGGCGAATAGGAGGAGAACGAGTAGCGACCGCGAACCGAGAACCGCTAGCTTACTCCCGCCCCTCCCTAGGAAGAAGTGAACTCACCAATGAATTGCACCCGTGCAGAGCCATGAGGCAACAAACAAAGGTGGCCACGCAGACTAAGCAACATCCTGACTTACGATCTCCGACAATACTTGTTGGATCGAAGAACAGAGCTACAATAGTCTAAAATGGCTGAAAGTTCGAATCCACAACCACATCTTCAGCCGATTCAAAAAGTTGCAACTGGCCATTGATGACCTACGAGCTCGTGGCAACGATGAGAATAATGGCTCGGAGTCTTCCCCCTTTTTCCGTAGAAGTCTGGTGTAATGCTCTCTCTAGCTAGGTATTCTTAAGGGAAAGTATATTAAAATATAATATAAGTTACTTATATTATTAATAAGCTTCACCATATATGGAATATATTTATGCCTTAAAACGTATGTGAGCGGAAAATTTATTTCTTATTTGTAATATAACACATAACATATTTACATATATATTACACACACACACACACACATATATATATATATACACATAAACTTTTCTCAAAAAAGATATGTACATATCCAAAATAAAGTATCTCAACAGTGGCCCTAGTAAGCTCCCTCTCCTGTCGACTTCCTGTCCGATCGCACATCACCTATTACTTGCAAAAAACATTAAAAGTAACAGAGTGAGCACTAATTGCTTAGTAAATAAATCATTCTACACTACTTTCCTATCTCCGTTAACTAATTCTTTTCCTTTTCTATTCTCCTTACTACATTTCTTATAACTCAACTATTTCTCAACGTACATAATGTACATGATACTTAGTATACATGCATACATATAAACTCTCTATCAATGCATGTATGATGGTATATGAAATTCTATCAATGCACTTAATAAAATACATGAGAAAAGGTAAATAAATTTTCTTTTCTTTTTCTTTTCTATTCTTTCTTTCTGTTCTGTTTCTTTCTATTCTTTCTATTCTCTTGCCGATCGGATTATGTTGAGACATGGATTCGGAGCCTTGGCCATGTGAGCAATTCTAAATTCTTTCTAGGTACAGTTATCATCCACATGCACTCTAGTGAACTGTACAACTTTCTTTCTTTCTCTGGTGCCGCTCACTTAAGGTAGCATGCATGTAGGCATTTCTTTCTCTAGGTCGTCACTCAACTAACGTAGCGACGCTCACTGGTTCCCTATCGCAACAACATTCTCTTTACATTCTTAATAATATTTATAAATGATTAGAATGTTATAAATTCTTTAGTTCTTTAACTATTTTGCTCATGTATTAATACACATGCAATATGCATTCTTTCTTTTCTTTTATTTTCTTTTATTCTCATTAGAAATTCAATTTCTATAAAAATTAGGCTTACATGCATGATGTGCATGATATGCAATATTTATGCATGACTAAACCATTTCTATATTCTTCTTTCTATTTTTAACCATATAAATATGACAAACTAATATGGCATATCATCAATTATATCTGCATTTTACTACTCTTTTATCAAATATAAATGCCATATCTCAAATCCATATACTCAAACCAACCAACACTTTTCTAAGCTATAATTAACACATTTTCATTATGGCATAATATGCACAAGAATGGGCACTACATTACCCATACCAACATCAAAATGCAAACGATCATATTCTTATATTTCTTATCCATTCATTATACTTAGCATTCAATGTTTATGCCAATTCAAATCATTTCTCGTCAATATATATAAAACAAACTCAACTTACATATTAATGCATAAACACACTTATTTGCTAACAATATTCTTTCTGAAATATTCTCATTCAATTCTACTTTCCCGATATCATAAACACAATCATACAATCAATATTCAATAATTTCTCATCAACCAAACCAACTATTACATAATGGCCCAATCTTACTACTCTTGGCCGAATTTCAACACTTCATCAACATCCCAAATTCTCATCATTTCATCACAATACCCATGGAAATAACAACATATAATCAATAAAAATGCAATAAAGACTACAAATACTCTTGGCCCAATTCACATCTCACCAAGCCAATATAATTTCAACTTTCCATCAATTACTTCTACATAATCATACACTCCATAAAGATATCAACATATATTCATAATTCTTCATTAACCAATTTCTCAATATTTAACACTTTCTCACCTTAAACATGTAACATAAACAATTAAGTTTCCAACAAAATTCAATTCTATATATGAACCAAATTCACATATGATTTACTTACCTTGATTAGGAACGCTTTTAGCTACAAATCTCCTTTGAATCTCTCCTTCCTTTTCTTCAATCTATAACATATTAAAAACATGAGAATTCACACATTAAAACATTAAACACACAACAAAATCCTAGATTATTACCTTAGGAACACTAAGGAATAAAAAGTCCACAAGTTTCCTAACTAATTGCTACTTTGTCGTAGAAATGCTATATATATATTTATTTATACATATAGTTTCCCATTTTACCCTTGCATTTGGTGAAATTTACAACTTTGCCACTTGTTCATTTACCTAAATGCCCTCACTTTCAACATATTCTTCACCTTGTATAGTTTCATTTCATTCTCCACTTTTTCTTCTAATTCCATGTGAAAAGACCCTTTTATCCATAGTGAAAATTTAACTAGAATTTCTACAAATTCTTTTAAGGCAATTCCAAAGGAATATTACTAAGGGTATGAGAATGTAATATATAATTTACGTACCTTGGTGTGAGCATTACATCTTGGCAGTTCCGTTGCCAAACTGTTTTCGGATGTTCGATATGAAGGCGTTCCATGGCAACAACGATCCACATGATCACTTGTTCATCTTCAATGATCTCATGGAACTCCACCGGGTATCGAACTTGGCTAAGTGCCGATGTTTGACAGTCACTTTGGCTTCGTCGGCCAAAAGATGGTTTAGATCGCTACCAGTCGGCATAATCGACTCATGGAGCTGTATGTGTTCACTATTCTTGCGTCAGTTCCAAGCGAACAGGCAATTTTCCATCCCCTCGAGCTATTTAAGCAACATCCGACAGGAGAAGGGTCAATCATTGAAGTCTTATTTAGAATGATTCCATACCAAACTTCGCAAGGTTACTAACGCGCCAAAGGAAGCTATTTGCACCTTGATAATGACAGGTGTGCGACTTCAGATAGAATTCTAGAACAAACTTCAGAAGGAAGAAAACATCCCAATCCCGAGATTTTACGAACTCGCGGAGAAGTTCCTAAGGATAGAAAACTTGGTCACTGTTTTGCCTCGCAGCGACCAAGGGGCCAGCTCTAACGCACCTCCACGAAGAGAATTCTGAGAAAAGACTAATGTTCATTTCGACCTCAAAGAAAATAGTCGAAACGACCAACGAAAAAATAACGATTGAAGGGAGAAGCCTCACTTTGAACCAACGAGACCCAAAGCACCACTACAGTGTAAATTCATTCCACTGAACATGGTGATTGGTAAAGTGTTGAAAGTCGGGCTCCTACCGACACCTCTGCCCCTAAAGGGGGACAAAACGAACAGAGATGACAAAAAATATTGTTGTTACCATAGGGATGTAAGGCATTACACTGACAAATGTCACTCCCCACAAAATGTCATAGAAAACCTCATCCAGAAGGGGCACCTGAAGAATTTCATCGATAACACCGATCGTCGTCAGAAAAACGAAGACTGGAAAGAAAACCCCCTTATGACCTCCCCTAGTCCGAGGGGGGGTGAGTTTTTCATGATCTATGGGGGACCACATTTCACAGGAAGTTCCAGACAATGCCAAGATCGCTATGCGTGAGAAGCCAAACAGGCTCTGCCCACCATTTTCCAAACAGAAAGACGCCCCGCCAAATTTCCAAGGCGATGCGAGGAGATCAGTTTTATAGAACAAGATGTAGTTCGTCTTCACCACCCCCACGCAGACGCTCTAGTCGTAATAGCACGAGTGGAAAATAAGAAGGTTCACCGGGTACTTAGCAACAATAGAAGTACTGTGAATGTTTTCTTCTACGATTGCTTCGTAGGAATCAAATTGAAAAACAATGACTTGAAACCAATCCACGAGCCACTGTTCGGGTTCACAGGGGATTCTCTGATGCCAAAGGACATGATTACCCTTCCAATGACCGTTGGGAGCATCCCTTCGACAACCGAGACCGTAAACTTCCTAGTCGTGGATTATTCGGCGTCTATAAACGTGATACTAGGACGACCACTCTTGAGAGCATTGAAAGCGGTCACGTCTTCTACCATATGAAGATGAAATTCCCCACCCTTGACGGTGTGGACGAAATGTATGGATAGCAAGAGGAGTCGCGACTCTGCTACAACAATGATATTCGATTGGCAAATGAGTTAAAGACAAATGTCACCATGGCCATCGAAGTAACAAAGCATCATCCAGGCCCCGCGAACAACACCATCGATCCAAAATTTTTGGAAGATTTGCCAACAAGTGGCCCAATCGAACAATTGGTCGAAGTTCAGATCGATGACGACAAGCTGACTCGAAAGCTAAAGATCGAAAGTAGTCTCAAGGAAAAGATCGTTAGGCCTCTGATCGAATTCCTCCGTAAAAGCCAAGATGTGTTCACATGGACACATGCTGACATGGTAGAAATCGACCATAGTATCATATGTCATCGTCTAAACATCGATCCGGTCCACCAGCATATTCGCCAAAATAAAAGATCCATTGTTGCGAAAAAATACTTGGCCCTAAAATCTAAAGTCGATAAGTTGCTCTCAATCGATTTCATCTGGGAATCCCGCTACCCGCAATGGATAGCGAACCTGATATTAGTTCGCAAGCCCAATGGAAAATGGAAGACGTGTGTAGATTTCAGCGACCAGAACAAGATATGTCCTAAAGACCATTTTTTGTTGCTCCTAATAGACCAACTCGTCGATGGCACATTGGGGAATGAATTGCTCAGCTTCATGGACGCTTATTTTGGCTACAACCAGATCGTCATGCGTACTCCTGACGAAGAGCACACGACCTTTTGTCAGTGATTGTGGCCTATGTTGCTACACAGTGATGCCATTTGACCTAAAAAACGCAGGAGCAACCTATCAACGACTCGTCAACCGCATGTTCGTGGACTTGATCGGGAATTCGATGGAGGTCTATGTAGATAATATGCTCGTCAATTCCAAAGCCGCTGCAGATCATATCCAACACCTGTTTGAAGCTTTCAATGTCCTCCAACGGTACAAGATGAAGCTAAATCCCCTTAAGTGCGCTTTTGGGGTTGCATTCGGGAAGTTCCTCAGCTTCATGGTGAACCAGCGAAGAATCGAGATAAACCCAAAAAAGATTCATGCTCTGCTTAACATGTAAAGCCCTGCGAGCCTACAACAAGTATAATGTTTGACCAGAAGGATCGCGACTCTTAGCCACTTCATCTCACGATCAACAGATTGGTGCCTCCCATTTTTCAACACTTTAAAAGGTAATAAGCAGTTCGTTTAGACTGCAGAGTGCAAGCAAGCTTTCCAAGATCTTAAAGACTACCTTAGAAACCCTCCGCTCCTGCCCAAACCAATTGGCCAAGAAGCCCTGCTGTTGTATCTTTTTGTCTCACCCAGCATGATCAGTGCAGCCCTTGTTCATGAAGAAAGCCGGGTTCAGTGGCCGATCTACTACATCAACAAAAGACTAGTAGAAGCTGAAACCCGCTATCTAGAAATGGAGCACTTGATCTTAGCACTTATCATCGCATCCAGAAGATTACGGTCGTACTTTTACGCTCACACGATCAACGTGCTAACCGACTATCCTATGGGGCAAATCCTACAGAGGCCCGACGCCTCAAGAAGAATGATGCAGTAGGCTGTCGAATTGAGTCAGTTCGTTATCCACTACCAGCCCCAAACTTTAATAAAGGGGTAGGTCTTTGCGAACTTCATTTCAGAGTTCACGTCCCTACAACACGAAGAAAAGGAAAGCTACCAGACCGAACCTAGGACAAGCAAATCAAACGAAGTCCACCAGAAGCTCATAGACTCTTTGACTTGGGAAATGTTTGTCAATGAATCTTCAACCACCAAGCAGGTTGGGGCAGGTTTACTATTGATCAGTCCAAAAGGCAGCCGCCTATATGCGGCCTTTAGGTTCGGAATCAAAACAACAAATAACGAGGTCGAGTATGAGGCTATTTTCGACGGCCCGCGCCTTGCTAAAGAGATGGGCGCTGAATCGATAAAAATCCACAGTGATTCCCAACTAATCATAAATAAAATCGTTGGTGACTACCAAGCGAAAGGGGACAGAATGATCGCCTACCTGAAGAAAGCCAAGACAGAGCTCGCTACATTCAAAGCCTTCGCAATCATCCAGATTTCACGAGGTAAAACTCTTTAGCCGACGCTCTGGCCAAGTTTGCCTCATCGCTGGAATCAGAAGTGGTGATGCATGTCGACCTCCAGAAGAATTGGATGACTCAAATCCTCGCTTACCTAAGAGAGGGGATAGTCCCCCATGGTAAGGGGGAGGCACGAGCTGTCGAGCTCTGCCAACTAGGGCTTGTCGCTTCACTTTGATCGGAGAAACCCTATACAGAAAGGGATTCGAGAATCCGCTAATGCGATGCATGAACGATGAGGAAACATAGTACATGATTCGTGAGATTCACGAAGGCATCTACGTTAACCACTCCGCAGGTGAATCAATGGCGAACAAGATCATCAAGAAGGGGTACTTCTAGCCCACAATTCTGTCCGACTCAACTGGCTTCGTCAGAAAGTGTGACAAATGTGAACGGTTCACCAGCAGCCTACAACGATGTCAAGCCCCTGGCCGTTTGCTATTTGAAGGATCGACCTAATTTGCCCCATGCCATTAGGGAAATGAGGAGTGAAGTATGTTGTGGTTGCAGTCGACTACTTCATGAAGTGGGCCGAAGCTGAGCCCCTGGCTACGATTACCATGAATAAAATCAAGTACTTTGTCTATAGGAACATCGTTTAACGATTCAGGATTCCTAACTCTATAATATCTGACAATGGCAAATTGTTCGACAACAACGACTTCAGGAAGTTCTGCAACGACCTAGGGATCCAGAACAAGTTTGCTTCCGTCGCACGACCTCATGGCAACGGACAAGTCGAAGCTATCAACAAGATCATCAAGCAAACTCTTAAGACAAAGCTCGATGTCTCTAAGGGAAACTGACTTGAGGACCTCTTTGAGGTGCTCTGGTCCTATCGCACCACCTCGCGAACTTTCACAGGTGAAACTCCCTTCTCGTTGGCATACGGCTGCGAAACCATGATCCCAATAGAGGTTGGTGTTGGTTTGTTGCAAATAGACACATATAACGAGATGCTTATATGACTGGGCCTAGATCTAATAAAAGGTCACCGTACTACAACACAACTTAGCCTCGCCTCTTACCAGCAAAGAATGAAGAAATTATTTGACAACAAAGTCAAGAAAAATGATTTTCTTTGTGGTGGCCTGGTGCTTCGAAAAGTTATACTCAGCACAAGGGACCTAAACGTCGGAGTACTTGGCCCCAATCGGGAATGACCATATCGGATCGCGAGTAGAGGTGGAAATTTGAGACTGGCCCAGTCAAGGGTGTAGGGTTGGGTTGGCCTGGCCTAGGGTTAAAAAGAGGGTTAGGCTGGGTTACTAGGGAGTAACCAGTCGACCCAGGGGTATAACCCGGACAACCCTGTTGGGTTACTGTTCACGGGTCTGGTCAACCTGGTCGGGTTGACATTTTATTTATTTATTTTTTACTTTGAAGTTTGATCACAAATTTTTTATAATTGATTAGAGTTGATTAATTAATTCAGTTATTAGAATTGATTGATTGATTAGAATTGATT
>WYDK02000024.1:111800-125266 GCA_009867345.2 Toxicodendron radicans | reverse complement strand
AGGCGGAGTGTGCGGATGAGTGTGGCGAAGGAGGGCGGGTGGTGGGGGGGGGGGGGGGGGGGGGGGGGGGGGGGGGTAGATGTTGTGCAGGGTTTTTCACCGTGAGTCCACAAAGTTGGTATAAGCGTAGAAGTCAGAAGGTCGAGGATGAACTCGATTTAAGTGTGCTTGGAAAATCAATGAGGTCGGTGAAATGTTTGCCCGTCCCAGATGAAGCTCATTTCTAGTCAAAGTCTGACAAAATGGATGAGCTCGACAAACTCAAAGCCAGCCATAAAACGTAGTCAACATTAGGATAAGCCTTATCCCCGAGAATGTCAGGGTAAATTCAAATTCAAATCCAATCTGATCGCCTAATCCCCCAAATCTTGAGATATCTTTCCTTTTGAATTTATAATCCCGAATTTGGTGGGCTTACCTTAGAAATCACATTAATATAAATACCCTAACTTTCTTAAAGAAAGGGGTTGGGAAAAATTCTTTCAATAAAAAAGCAGTGGACATAGGCAATCAACTTTAGGTCGAACCACTTTAAAATTTCTTTCTGTTCTTTAATATATTGCATGTTCAATTGCTCACTGCCGATTATTCTTAATCGTGCACACACCCATTCCAATTTCAACAAGGTCAATCAGATCTCTTTGGTTGGTGTAATTTTCTACATCAACATCTATCCATCACGCTATCAGAATGAGCACCATAAATTACAAATTTGCTACCACATCATAATTTGGGGTATAAAGTCGAGAATTCAACTTTGTATGTATAGCATTATACAAATTACAAAGTCCTAAACCCTTTGTTAAAACTCAAACCCAAAGGAGAGCCCAATGCAAAAGACCGGCCTCATAGATAGGAGAACTCCTAAGCTTAAGTACCACACTCTATGGGTGTGATCGCTCGATGTGTGATCCTAACACCATGCTTTATAATCTTGGGAAATTCTTCTACTTAAAGTATAATGAAGTAATTGTACATGAGATAAAATAAAACAACTATTAAAGGAGTATTAAGAAAAATATAAGCTATGCAATACAAACAAGCTATTTATAGAGATTTTTATAAGCAAACTGATATTATATACGTATATATTTGTTTGATGGTTTCATTTTTTGGTATTGGGGTCCTTAGTATATAAAACTATTGGATTGCCATGTGCGAGATGGGCTCGGGCCCAAAACCAATAAACTGAAAATAAGGTTCAGTTAGACTCCGTCTACAATTTTGACAAATTTAAAATGATAGTTCCTGTTGTGGTTCTCTTCTTCAACTTTAACTTTGATTTCTAATTTAACCTCTTCATAATTCATATTGTTAATTGTTCATCCCATTTACCCACAAACTTACCTATCATCACACTTAAAATAAATAAACTTCTTCCGGTCTTCTTTGTTTAGTCTCTAAAATTAATTGTAAAATTTTAGTAATCAAATTTAAAAAAATAATAATAATAATCGTTTTTCTTGACCAGGTGTCCGGATCAATTTACACACACCTTAACTAATATCCAAAGTCCATTAAATACCCAACAAATATAATATTATAAGCCACGAATGAAATTTCTCCATAAAAAAATTAAGCTCGAATTTCTTGAAATAACTGAAGGTAGTGTGGACGACTAAGTATTAGCATAAGCGAGGGCCGACAGTTTATGGTCCATCCTGGCCTTTGTGGCTTTAATTCTGGAGCCCCCATCACAAGGCCAGGCCCACAATGGGACAGCATTTTAAAGGGTACACGAAACAACAAACAAACAAGATCAAGTCATCTCTCTCATCATCTCTTCAACTTACACCACCGACACGTCACTTTCGCATCACACTTTACGTGTCAGTTTGATGTCGGTCTTCTCTTGGCGTTGCCCATCTGTAATAGTACGTTTACGTAATTCAATTGCCACCACCAACAACCGTGGCGGCCATACATTTGCCACGTCGTCCCCATCACAAAAATCTCTGTCGTTACTTAAGGAGGAGACTTTAATTTTAGATTCGAGCGTGAAGGTTTGATTACGACTCCGTAATTAAGAAAATTTTGACAAAAAAGTGGGTCCCTGATAATGATCTTACGTCTACCAGACGCTTCCTGATCATCCCTGACGACTTTGCCTTCTTCAGATTTCTTATTCTTTGTTGTTTTTTTTTCTTTTTCTCTAATCACTCAAGATAGTTTTGAAATATTTTCTGAGTTTAATATAAAATAATAAAGGGGGAAGATGCACATGGTTGGATGTAGATGTAGATGTTAGTCGAATGAAGAGAGAGGAGTTCATATTATACATTTTTTACCCTAATCTTTTGTGAAAGTAACAGTTCCCCTGTAGGTTTCCGAAACACCTATAGTTTTCAGGTTTGAATTAGAAAAAAATGGGAGTAACATTGGAAGTTTCTGAAACTAAGACGGAAGAATTTTCCTTTTCCGATAGATTTGTGGTTAAATGTCGTTCAATATAACAATATACATATATATGATAATGAAATGAAACTTCATTCATTAATGCAAGTAGGGATGAGTGGGTTCGGATATCGATCCAATTCTAAGAAATCGAAATCTGTAGAATATTCTTTGAACTTGGAATTGAAACATTTGTTATAAGCACATATAGTTTAGAAAATAACAAATATACTCTTAAAATATAAATACATCCCAATAGTTTATAAAAATTACAAATACATCTCAGATATTTATGGGTTTCACCCTGTGTACTGAACATTTGTTTATGTTCTAGTTTTGGGTTTCAGACCCCGTTTCTGAAGTGATGGAACTAAAACCAGACACGCATAGGACTAGTTTCACCAAATTTAGAACTGAAACCGATCCCGTGTGGGTCAGTTCCAGTTCTACCCTTTACCATGACCATGATCATCCCTGAATGCAAGTAACCTAATGAATTTTCTTTTCATTGCGAAGTAAGTGAAAACAAGAGAAACAGATTGCTGTAGACCAATTCATTTTACTAGCTCATTTAATACGTTAACCTTGAACCAAAACTTCTTAAAGAACATGAGAAAATATCCCTCAACAAAAACTAGTTCAATTTAGTTATACACATGGTCTTAATTCTCCATAGACCACTATATATCATATGGTGATTTGACCAAAACTCTAAAATTTGAAAACATATCTTAATTTGACTCACAGAAAATAATGTAAAAAAAACTACCCAGATAAGACTAAAACCATTACCGTACGTATTAAATGAGATTAATTACAGAGAAGAAGGAAGCGATGGAGGTATATGAGTTGGGACTGGAGCAGACATGAAAATGAAGGAGAGTTTAAAAGAAAAGTCAAAAAGAGGAGACAAAGAAGGCAAAGGAATTGAATGTTGGTGACGTAGTTGTTGCATGGAGCTTGCCCCGTTTCCCGTGACTTGGATCTTTCAACATTACAACTACTTATATTATATTTAACCTTTTTGTGTGTTTCTTGCTTCACGTAATTTTAAAACTAAATCTAAACGCTAACCCAACTAATTAATTAATTAACACCCACCCCGTCCTTTGTTCTATTTAATAATAATAATAATAATAATAATTAAGCCGCTGTTTTGATTTACTTGTTTATGTTTCTGGGTAGAATCCATGGCATATTTAGTGGAAACAGGGAACTACTGAAAACTAAGCCATTTGGAAAAAAAAAAGGTTTTGTCCCCTCTTCTCTCCTTCTGTGCTTTGACCCATTTGGGCTGTAAAAATATTATTCCAGAAAAAAACAATGGAATTAATCCAATAATGTAAAAGGTTGAAGAGCATGGATTGGATGATGCTTGAGTTGTTTGTCGGTGACTGTAAATTTACTTTCCAATTTTCTTTTTTGAAATTATGAATGTTCCATTCCATCCTCCAATTACTTACTTAAATCGATGAAAAAGATTTTCCGGGAAAAGCGAAGTCAAAGTAGAAAGGGGTAAGAAAACAGCGGTGTCATCGAAACGGCGCAACTCTAGCAAAATGAAGGTGACGTTGGCCACACGTGAATCCATTTATTAATTATTATTAACGTTAACTGATGTTGGGTCCCTCTCCTTCCAACACTTCCCACGTGCGCCTTCTTTAACTTACAGAATGTGTTGTCTTCTAATCTTTGAATGACTTTGTCTTTTTGACAATCCCGATGCTTAACCTTAATTAAATTAAATTAAATCCTTGCGCCTTCAGGTTTGGTTGAGAAGAGAAGAGAATCCCTGTTGATGAAATCTCTGAGAATCTATTTCTGTTTCTGTTGTTGTCGTGTCAAAAACAATTTATACTTAAACAACTTACCAAACAGCTAATTAGTCAAATTTAAATTAATTATCCAACTAATTAATTTTTCTCATTGACAATGACCATTTGACAGAGATTTCAATGGATTTTATTCAACTTAATCGTTACAGATTCGTCAAGGATTTTGGCTGGTGACATTGAATTAATTACCTTTTTTTTTTAAATTTTTGTGTGTGGTTTGAGTTAGTAACATTTTTCTCATTCTCAAACAACATAGATTTGGAAAAAAATGATAGGATTGAAAATGACTTGACATATGCTCAGCCATTTATGTTCTGATTATATGATATTTCTTTCAGTTTTTGAAGTGATAGACAATAAGAATTTAGATTAGCTTTTTCACTTTCTTGAATCCAAGTTACAGAAGAAAAGGTTGGTGTTACTTGGAAGATACTTTTAGTACATAGGCCATATCCTAGAAACATCTATAGTATAGACAGGCTTTGCCTGCAGAAGGAAAACAAAAAAAAATTGAGTGAACCATATGACAATTAAGGGAAGTTTCAGAAGCCAACTATTACTTCAGAGAAATTAAAAGAAACAAGAGTGTCATGGAGGATTTAGCTTGAACGTCCAAAAAATGGATCAGAGCAGTTTCTCATAACTTGAAGAAGCAAAAAAGAAAAAAGTCAGCAGGGAACAAAAGATTCAATCAACCAGCTGTACAATTGAAACCATAATTTATTCCTTTACTCTATACTCCTACATTGTCACTGCTTGAATCCATTAGTATTGTCAACCTCCTAGCTGTTTTCATGAAGTCACTGCAACAACAAAAACAAACTAATCAAAACAAAACATTTTCCGGGGACATACGTCATTTCAAAAAGAAAGGCAAAAGAATCGCTACCTGAATGGTTCATCTCCAATATGCTTGACAGCACCTGTAACATCTCGGTAGAGTACATGGCTAAGTGTATCTGAATTTTCTATACCAAACATGTCAGCAAGCTTTCTGTACAATTCATCATAAGACCTGAGTAACGAGAGGTCAAGAGTGCGACCTACATCCTCTGATTCCATGAACACTTTACAGTGACTGGTCTCCAAGTTGGGTTCGGATTCTTGGCGATTATCTTTATACCAGTGGAACCCTTCACAGAATGTGCGCTCGGGTAGTCCTTGTTGATGAATTGCAGATCCAGAACCATCGGAAAAATTTGCCATCTTATCTAAATTTCCTTCCGATGAACTATTTCCAGTAAGAACCAGTGAAACTGAATCACCAGAGCAGCTGAGAGACATTTGCTGCTCCGTTAGTATGGGTTGGCCAAAGAGTACAAGTTGGGGTGTCTTTACATTATCAGTTCTTTTTGAAGTCTGGGTAGAATGTGCCATGGTTAGCAAGCAAGAAACGTTCTCACTCATGCTAGGCTTCTGGATGATTGGGCTATTGGAGGCTCTCGTGGTTGCAGCAGCACGATCAAGCGGTGGGAAACCAGCTGTAAACAGATTTGACTGCAGTTTATTGAGGTGGAGATCCGTTATGGATAGACCATAGTGAGCATGCCTGGCTCCCTGCATGCCAGCAGGAGTGTTATCGGGTAGACACCCAAAGGGGCTGTGGGGCCCAAGGAGGTTGCCAGAAAATGTCGGCATTGGCAGTTGGCCATCAAGGGGGAAATCTGGGTGTTGTGGTAGTCTCGACTTCTTCCTTGGTGGTGAGAAGGGGGTTAGATGGATAGCGGGCATGTTTGATACCAATTCCACCAGCCACGGACTGACACGCTTCACATTTTGGAGCAAATCAGGCTCGTCCCAATTAACCTGCACCACATGAACTTCAACAAATTAGAACACATTGTCAAAAAACAGTAACAAAAAATCCAGAAAAGAAATTAAGAAACAAAATTTGCTATTGAAGGAATGAATCTACTAAAAAGAGAAGAAAGAGAAGAAAATCTTCCAGATACGGGATTTATCAAAACTATATACCAATTTGAAAAATGTCAACCAAGAAAACAAAATGTGAACACATCTTCAGAAATATTTGATGGGATCTGGAGAAAAGCCAGAAAGTTCTTACGTATACAATTAGTAACCTAATCCGATTGAACAAATCATACCTTTCAGTCAACAGTTGAAATAGAAAGTTATATTGGAATGGCATCATGAATCTTGCCTAGACAAGACCCAAATATAATGACATTCATTAAATGCTATACCACATGTTGCTTAAAAAGGCGAAAGACTGGTTTTCCTGACAACTTCAGTCAGCAAATCCGTCTTAAGTCCACATTCATATTCAAAAAGCTCAGTGTGAATCAATGCTAGTGCATCATGAATAATCGGGAAATAACACAGCAAAGAAGGAAAAAAAAAATAGCAACTTTCAGTGAATCACAAAGCAAGGATACAAGAATGCATCACTGAAAACAGCTAAAAGTTGAAGCAATAAAGCATAATTATAATAAAAATGTTCAAATGAACAGATGGAACTCAGCAAAGAAGATCAGAAGTGAAAATAAAATTTAATTACCTACCCATAGTAAATCATACTGTTAGCAGAGTATTTGGAATTCAAAAGTATCAGTGGAACCAGAAAATATTTGTAAAGACTAATAACAAGAATGACAAAAGAATTTGACAAGCATATCCGAAATTCCATAGTATCTATTTTATGCCTAATTTTATGCGGAATTGCTGATCAAGAGAGATGACTTTACCTGGAGAAGCCTCCAAGGTGAATCAGGCCAATAAAGTGTATCAGAAACCTGAACAGAAGATATAGTTCCCATAAACCAACTTATTCGTGAAGAATCCTCCGTTTCGAAGGCCATCTTAAACCTCATTCCAGAACACCAGCGGATCTGCAATGCTGCTTTCACCATTGAGGCCTTCACACAAAACTCCGGTGTACTGGCTCGAGGGTAGTACACAGCCTCGAAAGGCTGCCTACTGGCAGCAAGCGTTGCAGCTTCAATAACAGATTCAGGCCTCACTTTCCCCTTCCCCATCAAATTATTCCCGTTATTTGAATTCGATCCATTAATATTTCCATTACCATTTCTCATTAACTTATTATCATCCTCCCTCAAAAACGCCGAAAACCCCCCATAAGGCGCAACACAGTTCCCATTCCACCCAGAAGACACCTCCGGTCCACCTCCAATTCCTCTCTTTGCACGGCGAATTCCAACGCAAAGATCCCCATTCTCCGCCCTCAAAAACACAATTGAATCTCCCGCAACAAGCTTCTTATGATTCACAAAAGTACTCCACCCCGTTGTCAACAAATGCCTCCTAGGTGTCCCTCTATAAATATGCCTAAATTTCCATGTTTCACCATGAACATCCTTAGCTAGAATGGTTTGTACAGGGGGATCGGCAGAGTAATCTAGTCTGGGAAAGATTGTCTCGGCACAATACCTTGGAACAGAAAACCCTCCACCGTTATTAGCATCTGACTGGGTCAAGGTCTTCGCAAATGATGCAGGTTTGTCTTGTGTTTCAGTGTTATGAATTCCAACAATTCCATCATCATCAAAATCAGGTTCATTATTACTAACTGGAATCAACTTAATTTTTGCATATACCTCATCAGTTTCAGGATCAGCCATGAATTTGATAGCTGAGACTCTACAGAGTACATAAGGTGGAATTCTTTTGCAGCTCCTGAAATCAACCGGCCCACAGGCGTGCTCTGCATGCCCTTGAGGAAAGTAAAAGACTTTCGAGTTCAGCGGGGGCATTTGCACCATGCCTCCAGCACAGGCGTGCCATAACTGAGAGTCTAAGCACTTGTCAACCTCTTTTATCTTCTCTTTTGACTCCATAAAAGTAATCATCTCCACCACTGCTGCATATATTAAAAAATCCCTTCTTTTATCTCTCTTGATGAACACTGCACAAACCAGATAGGTTACCAAATTAGACATTTTAGGGACTCGATTAAAAAAACCAGTTATGGGTTCAAATCAATGAAGTAAATTCATGTTATTCTTACCTTATAAATTTTTTTTTGAATCTTTATGCCATATCTCCGCAGAAAGTGAAACAGCCCAAAGATGCAAATATACTATAATACACCAAAACCAGTATCCAGAGATGAAAGTTGTAATTCCATATACTCTCAACATTGCCAACCAAAAGAACCTTCAATAAACCTTCATATATCTTTTAATTCTTCTTTGAAACTTCAGTAAGTGAGTTCTGGCTTCACAAAGTTAAAGAAAAAAAATCTTTTTGCTGAACCAACCAAACAGGGCTACAAAATTGAAGACAAAATCAAAGATCTACCCACAATTTGTGACTGACTCACTTATATATCAGTAACTAACTAAACACAAATCACGGCCTTGAAAATCTCCTCAAAATCAGTTAACAAAAATCCCTTTTGAAGATGAATCTTTTGGTTGGCGTTGTTCAAAGATTCAATCAAGAATTAGTATATGGCCGACACAGAAGCAGATAGAAGGAGCGCACACAACAACAACACTCACACTCACAAGAAAGGACCTTTTCGGATCATGCAAGAGTCCAAAAGCAATACCCTTTTTAACAGAGAAAACGAAAATTCAACAAGATATAAACTTGGATTAGTGCTAATCACAGTTATTAAGTGCTGTAGTAATTAATTGTAGTTGTACTGCTTTTTTTCTGGTTCTGCTTTTGTTGCTTTTTTTTATTTTTTATTTTTATTTTTACCTTTTTCTTCGGATCTGAAGAAACTCTGTGTATCTTCAGAAGCCAGCAAAACAACAAAGATCTTTAAGGAACCTATCTATTTTATTTTATTTTTATTAAAATATCTATTTATTAATTCTATTTGTTTTTTTTATTCATGCAAAAGTGTTGCTTTCTGTATCGCGATATATATATTTTTTAATTCTCGCGAGATTATTGGGTCTTCTTAAAAGTAAAATAATGTAGTCGTTAACCAGACAAGTTAACTGTGGTTAGTAACTAGTCAACCAGGGTTTACTGTACTGGGTTTACAAGTTAACTAAAACTGTTTTTTGTTGGCATTTTTGTAGAGGAAATGTTTCTGCTCCACTCACTCTCCTTCAAGGCGAGTGGCAACACTCTCTAAAATTAGATAATTCTTTTTTTTAAATAATCAAAAGTTGTATGATTCAATTTTCCGTTGTAAGTAAGAAATGTGTTAATGTAGCGATTTACACCAACGAAAAGTATATAGGATTCAAGGTGAATTTACCTAGGAGTTTGTATGTGAAACCCGTAGATTTGATGCTGAATCAATGAACGAATAATGTTAGATTAACGAACGGATTATGAGTGAGTGAAGAGCACAAACCACAACACAAAACAACCAATAAATTTTTTTAAGTGGTTTGTAGGTTTCATGCAAATTCTACATCCACTGTTTTTATATTGATTTTTGTGTTTTTTTTTTTTCTAAATATAGTGACTGCTATTAAAAGCTTTTAATGAGGTCTAATTTTCAAATCCCTAAACTAGAGTAAAAAATCAACTAATAGATAAAGTTAATCTAAATGTCTTAATACGTGACGCAAATCTGTGCTCTAAGATTTGATGTACAACAAAATGCAATGTTATAAATGGCATTTGTGTGAAGTTGAAATATATAGATAAAATTAGATTAAAATTAATATCGGCGTATAATTAATAAATAGAGTTAAGGAAAAAATAATAAATAAAGGACAACTCAAAAATGGTTCAAATTTACAAAGATTTTTAGAAGAATTTAAGCTTTATTTTAAAATTTGAAATTGATATCAAAGTGTAGAATTAGTAATTATATAAGTGGAAATTAAAAAACTTATCCAAATGATGATAGATGAATAATAATTTGAATAAGTGAAATTCTAGACCACCCAAGAAAACATTGGGAGGTAGTTTTTTAGGTTTCTGGTATATATTAGTGCGTGAAAATTTTAGTCTTGAAGAGCGCCTGGGGCTTGCATGATGTCCATTACTTTTGGTCGGGTTGAGGGGAAGCCACCGTGGTGACTTTTTGATTTTCTGAATTTCTGTTATCTCTGGTAAGTGAGTCTTGCTTGCGTCTTGACGCTCCAATCTGTTGGGTTTTCTGTCACTTTCACTCTCTTTTACAGCGCGTGGGTTTTAAATGAATTTTAAATATATTTAGAATCTCATGTTTATATTTATAAAAGATGTGATAATTGATGCCGCGACATCGCATCTTTTAACTCATATAATTTATCATTATTTCCTATAATTGAGAATGTAATGTTACTCCATTTAAAAATTATATATATATAAGTTAATTATAAATAAGAATAAATTTTACACTGTAATAAGTTATAATTTTTTTAGGTATCGTCTTAAGAAACTTGTCTCTATATAGTAATAATTATATGTATATTACAAAAAATATTTGTCATGTTATATTAAAGATTTAAAATGAAATAAAATATTTATATAAAGTTGTTTGAGACAATGATTTATGTTTTAGAGTTGTTACCACATCTTTTATCTTGCGGATACGTAATAAGTTGTCAGCATGGACATCTTCTTGTTGAAACTAAATATTTATAGCTCTCAAGCATGTTTAGAGTTTCTTGGCACGAAACTTTTGGTTTTTCGTACTATCATCCTTAGGATTATCTCCTTCATTTTCTTGTCTAATTCTAGTAATGATTTATTCTTAAGTTATAGCATATAAGATTTGTTGCTCTTTCAAGCATGTTTAGAGCTTCTTGACACGAAACTTTTGGTTTTTCCATACTATCATTCTCAGGATTATCTCCTTGCTTTTCTTGTCTAATTCTAGTAATGATTTATTCTTAAGTTAAAACATACAAGATTTGTTGCTCATTTGGATGATTGAGGAAGACATTAATATCCATGTGATTAGTGTAATGAAGTTGTCAAAATTGATCACTCAATTTTGTAATGGCTCCTTGATATCCATTTTTGTACTATCATAATGCTACTAAAATAATGAATTGAAATCCTAATACCACTAAAACATGAATTTTAAAATAAGAAATCAAAACAACAATTTTTTAATCAAAACAATAATTCTTGTAACTACAACTCTATTAAGTTATAACCTCCTCATACTAATAAATTTAGTTGGTCCCAACATTATGACTATAGAGAAGCTCTCTCTCTCTATCTCTCTTTCTGTAACAGCCTCGACCGATACTACTAACTAGGTACTAATCCCCCCACCTTAAAGGATTTTCTACACCTCCCACATCACTTGAACACAAAACCAAGAGGCTATAGTCAATTGGGAAGCACTAGCCTAATGGTACACACCATACTCCCAATTGACTATAGCCTCTTGGTATTGGGTTCGAGTGGTGTGGGAGACGAAGAAAATCCCTTAAGGGGTGGAACAATACTTAGTTAGTGATAATGGCTGAGGCCGTTACACACACACACACACCCACACTCTCTCTCTCTCTCTCTGGGTGAGGGAAGGGTATTAGGAGAATATAACGAATCTTACATCAAAATCATATTAGTGAGAATGTAACAAATCCTACGTTGAAAACACATTGGGGAGGTCTTATTCTTATAAAATGGACAATACATCCACCTAATAGATTAATCGTATATATATTCTCTCCATTGAGATATGAGGTAATTTGATCTCAACCTGATATAATCGCTATTTACAATTAATTATTACTTCTCTAGATTGTTCTTTTATCTCTCAAAATTCAATCATGGTGTAAATTATATTATTAATAATTAAGAATTTGTGTTACAAAATGTCCTTCCGCTCACAAATCAATTACAAAGTTAAATTAATATGTTTAGTCTTAGTCACAAATGGTTATTGTCTAATATAGCTTCAATCAATGCAATGTTAAAAGCTTTCCAGCATAAATTAGTTAGAAATTAATTATAAAGTGTTTATTAATTAAATTAAATCCACTGAGCCGGCAATCTTTCTGTCCAAATTCATTGCACTGGATAAAGCTATTAATTATCTTGATCGGGACCGTTGATTACAGTTAATTAAAAGTGTAATTAGTATTTAATTATTACTTGTTATGCTTAATTTTCATCGTTTGTCCCCCTCTATAGAACAAAAGGAACATTTTGTCTTACCATACCGAATTATGCAAAAAATAGAATGGCCCCTAAATTAAAAGGTCGCCCAATAAAGAGATAAGTCGATGAAGTAGAGAGGGCAGTGGTGAGTGTTATATTTAATTTTGTTGTACCTAAAATAGGGGCTTAAGCGTGCACCTCTTTATAATTTTATTTAAAAGTAAACGACTTTTTCCTATCCAAAGGTTTGCCTTAATGACATTTTCTCATTTAAAAAATTTTAAAATACCAATTTATTACTCAAAATTTATATTCTGTTTATTACACATAATATATTTTCCGATTCAGAGGTGAACGGAGAGCAAACTCGGTTTAGACTAATGAGGGTTTAGATGAGGGAGATGTTAATGAGTCTTTTGGTAGTCAAGTTGGTCGAAATCTGACTTCGAAGAGGCGGTTGCGTGTTCCACAAATCGCTCAATTGTTGATGATTGACGTGGTCAACGGGAGCAAGGTTTGAGAGTTTTTTGTCGAGGAAGAGAATGGTGGTGTTGTGTGGTTGTAATGATGCCGAAATCGGTCAGCAATTGATCAGAATATAAACTTTGTATAGCAAATTGGTATTTTAAAACTTTTTTTGTAGGAAAGTGTCATTAAGGCAAACCTTGGGTGGGAAAAAGTCGCTTACTCTTTATTTAATTATGCTTAATAATGTTATGATACCCAACACAAAATTATGACTTACTTTAGGTTGAACACGTGAAATGAGACTGTCTTAAACAACAAATTAAGAAATACTATATTTATTTTTTATTCAAATTAGATAATCACTTCAAAAATTAAACGAAACCCTTAAGAAATTTGAATAATTTTGTATATTATTAAACATCTTCGGGCTGTTGAAAAATAATACCAAAACTCACAAATAATGAAACATAAAAATAAAGAAGACATATGATTTATCTTGGTTTGTTCTCAATATAAGAATTATACATTAAACATTCAAGATAGATAAATTTTTATTGAGTATCAGAAAACTACAACAAATACACAATAAATGACGACAATTCACTATTTTTCTACTCTCTCTCAATTGTTGTTCACATTAGATTTTCAAGTATTACACTTGAGTAATAATAAACCCAATTACATTTGGGTCAAATTATTACTGGCCAAATATTTAGGGTTTAGGGTAGACAGATAATCCGTACAAAGTATGAAAACATTTAAGTCTTTTATTTT
>WYDK02000024.1:100679-111700 GCA_009867345.2 Toxicodendron radicans | reverse complement strand
ATTATAAAAAGAACATGAAGGGATGAGTTTCATATAAACCATTTCTCAACGGAAAATAAACAAACCATCATTTACATTAACATTTTATTATTGAAATCAAAGTCTCTGTGATAGTAACCTATCAATGTAATAATCCATAGGTTGAGATTATGATACGAAGATATAAAGAGATTTTATATCTGTTAGGATTATTTAATAAATTGAATGAAATGTTAAATGAAATGAAAAGTGGTGGTGTAAGTTAAAAATTTGAGAAATGAAAGGTTAATGGATTAATAGAGGAGGTTTTAAAGTTGGAAAATGAAAAGTGGTGAAATTTAATGTTTGTTCCCCCTTGAGTAATATAAAAAGGTGTTATTCCTCTCCTTTTATCACACAAACAATTTAAAAGCTCTTTCAATCTCTTATTTTCTCCCTAGTTTTTTTAAGGTTTTTTTTGGAGTTTTATACTTAATTTAGTTCGTCAGAATAGAAGAGTTGTTATTTTCTTGCTATTCATCTGTCGTTGTAAATTGGGAAATAGACATTGCTCAAATCATTATGCACCCGAGTGAAGGAGGCGAATCTGTTATGTTGATACAGAAAATCGCATCAACTAGAGAGATCCGATTGACATTGTTGGAATCGAAACGGGTATGTGCGTGATTACAGATAATCAGCAAAAAATGAATAAAAGCGCAAAAAATAAAGAATAAGACGATTTTTAAAGTGGTTTGACTTTTTAGTTGAATGCCTACGTCTACTGTAGCTTTTATTGAATATTTTTCTCTTCCCATTTCTTTTAGAAAGTGGGGGTATTTATATAAGATTTTATAAGTGGTACGCTCGCCAAATCCGGGATCATGACTTTGAAATGATAATTATCCTGTGATTTGGGGGATTAGACGACTAGACTTGATTTGAATTTGACCTTATCCTGACATTTTTGGGGATAAAGTTTATTTTTATGCTGACTGCATTTTGTGGCGGGCTCTGAATCTGTCGAGCTCACTATCTGTCAGTCTCATCTATCCAGTCAGGCTCTTCTATCCGTCGGGCTCACTATCTGGTTGGGTTTATCTATCTGTCGGGCTCATCTATCAAGTCGGGCTCTTCATAGAGTCGGAATGAATCTGAGACGAGCAAGCCCTTTAGTAAACTTCATCGAATACACCAATTTGAGGAGCTTATCAGCGACCTCTGGATTTGTCGGACTCATCTATTCAGTCGGACTCTTCTTGGAGACAAGCTTAATTTGACGAGCTCAAGATGACGAGCTTAAAACGGGCGAGCTCATGGTGGAAAAAACCCACACAACATGTTTTAAGGAAATTGTGTGTTACATAAGCCTCGACATTCATCCTAAGGTTGTATTCTTTATCGGATTTTTACAGGTCACAATTTTTATTGTATTGTTATTTTGTTTATAGAAATTTAGTTATATTGTTTTATATTTAATATATTTATTTATTTGCCGTGAATAATATAATATAATATTTGATTATATTTTAACAAAATCAACATAACTTATTATTATATAGTCAAATAAAGCAACATATAAAATGTGAAACAAGGAGTGACTGAATCCAAATGTCGAACATCACAATTGAGTCAAGTACATCTCCAAATGTATAGCCACTGGAATCGCTTCCTCTACTTATTGCTTTAGACTCGTTATTCATCTCATCTCATCTCTCTAACCCATATTCCATTCACTAACAACTTCATCATACATTACCTTCTCGCTTTCAGCTTCCTCGTTGCACTGCACTTGTACACACTATTATTCATGGCACTCATCAAGCTGTTAGGATCAAAATCCGAAGCATTTCATCGTGATGGTCACAGTTGGTACGCACCTCTCCTCTCTTCCTTTATTTGTTTAATGCAGAAACATAACTTATGCAATTGGTTTCGAGATAACACAAGTTAAAATGTTAATTGTTACTATGGAGCTGTTTAAAGGTGGATGTTTTCATGTTTTATTTGTTAGTGAGATTTGAGCAACGTTATTTGAGGGTGGTGAGCCTTCTTTCTATCCATTTTTGAACTTGTTAGAAATGGGTTCACAGCTGATTCTACTACGATTTACATCTGACATTTCTGGTATTTCGCGTAGTAATTTGAGTCTGTGTTGTGATGAGGTAATTAACATCCGCAAAAATTTTGATGTAGAATGCATAGCAACTCCCTCAATAATATGTCTTGATGCAAATTATTGTTTTAACTGGGAATTAGTTTTGCATATTTAGAAACATTTTACACTAGTGTAATAGAACTTTGTCATATATGCTTTGGTTTCAGGCTATGCGCAACTGGGCTTCCAAGTGATGTAACCATTGAAGTTGGAGAGCTGTATTTCCATCTCCACAAGGTACAAAATTCATTTGCTTGAATTTGGTCTTCAATCTTCGTAATGATAGTCTCCAATGCACACACAATTTAATTTTCTGTGTCACTTTAGTGTCTTGATTGCTGCTTGCTAAATGCAAAAACAACTTGTTTATCCTAAATTATAAACTTTTTCCTACCAATTTGGTTATCTTCTGTAGTTCCCATTGCTCTCTAGAAGTGGGCTATTAAAGACGCTTATTGAAGAGTTCTGGAGTGAAAGTGGATCAGCTTGTGTTCTGAAACTTCATGACATTCCTGGTGGAGCTAAGGCATTTGAGCTTATAGCCAAATTTTGTTATGGTGTCAAAATAGAGCTCACTGCTTTAAATGTTGTTAGCCTTAGATGTGCTGCAGAGTTCCTTCGCATGACCGATAATTATGGGGAAGGAAATCTCATCATGGAAACCGAGGCATTCCTTGATGAAGTTTTCGGCAACTGGGCGGACACAATGAAAGCTCTTGAAACATGCGAACAAGTTCTAACTTATGCAGAAGAGCTTCACATAGTTTCAAGATGCATTGATTCATTGGCCATGAAAGCTTGTGCAGATCCAAACTTGTTCAATTGGCCTGTGCCAGAAAGCAATAACACACACAAGACAGAAGGCTTTGTCTTATGGAATGGAATACCGACAGTTGTTAAGCCGAAACCTGTAGGAGATGATTGGTGGTTTGAGGATGTTTCATCTCTTAGCTTGTCTCTGTATAAACGATTGATTTTAGCTCTTAAATTAAGAAGCATAAAGCCTGAGACTATTTCTTCATCTCTCATATACTATGCAAAGAGATATATCCCTTTGATGAATAGGCAATCAAACTTCAACGAGACAAACACTGTCAACCTGAGAAGGTCTATTTCCACCTTGTCTGAGGTTGATCAGAGGGCTCTCCTTGAAGAAATTGTTGAATTACTTCCCAATAAGAAGGATGTCACATCCACCAAGTTTCTTCTCAGGCTGCTTCGCAGTGCTATGGTTTTAAAAGCAAGTCCATCATGTAAAGAAAATTTGGAGAAGAGGGTGGGAACCCAGTTGGACCAAGCTTCACTTGTGGATATTCTCTTACCAAATATGGGTTACATAGACACCCTTTATGATATAGACTGTGTCCAGAGGATGCTTGATCATTTCATGTCCTTTAACCATCCTGCAGCTGCATCTTTTTTTCCTTGTATAACTGAAGAGGGGCAACTAATGAATGGATCTGATTCACTGACAACTATGACAACAGTGGCTGGTTTAGTGGATGGATATCTCGCCGAGGTGGCACCGGATGTTAATTTGAAGCTACCAAAGTTTGAGGCACTAGCTGCTGTAATCCCTGGTTATGCTAGGCCACTTGATGATGGACTTTATCATGCAGTTGACATTTACTTGAAGGTGTTGGAATTATTCTTTCACTTCAATAAATTCAGTCAGTCAAAATATCGAAAGTCCCATTGAATTTATAATTTACATTTCACCATTTCAGGCACATCCTTGGATTACAGATTATGAGAGGGAGCAACTCTGCAGACTTATGGACTGCCAGAAGCTTTCGTTGGATGCCAGCACCCATGCAGCTCAGAATGAGAGGCTACCTCTTCGAGTAGTCGTCCAAGTCCTCTTCTTTGAACAGCTTCGTCTCCGCAGTTCTATTTCTGGCTGGTTCTTTGTTGACAATCTTGAGAACTCTCAAAATCCTAGTGGAGACCTTGGACACCCCGGAAATGAGGGATGTCGGCAAATAGTCCCTGCTGAAGACCAAGTTGTGGGTCCTGATGAAATGAAGGAGCGGGTTCATGAGCTTGAAAAGAACTGTTCGAGCATGAAACAGGAGCTTGAGAAACTTGTGAAGACAAAGAAAACTTGGAGAATTATTGCCAAAAGATTAGGATTTAAACAGAAGTCGGAGCCATGCGATCCAAAAGAACCAAAGAGCTGCACTTTCAAGGAATCAGTATCTTCTGTGAATGGAAAACAAAATCACAAAGACTATGAAGTGGTTCATTGACAATGAGACTCAAACTGACAGGATAACAGCTTCTTGTGTATTGTTATTGTCTTCTCTCTCATTCCTTGACTTTTCTATAATTGGGTGATTCTTGGTTGTGGTTAAGATGATGATCAAATTGCTGTATTAATTGTGTTCAAATTAGGTGCTAACTAAACATAATTAATTCATTATTTTTCTCTTGAAGTTGATAGTTCTTAGTTTATGAGCCATTAAATTAAATTGGCAGTTTTGCCATTTCCTTGAGTCTCCGTGCTTTGCATGCCTTTCTTTGTTGAACCGGATAGTTTATACTGAATTATGCTATAGGCAGGCTTTTATAAGAACAATTACTTGAGTAAGTTCTATCAGTTGCTGATGCTTAATTTAGATTTTTTAACAAATTTAGCATCGAATTGAAAGCTTTTTTTGTGTCTTGCTGTCTCAGCTAAAATATTTTTTCTTCAGTATGCATTTTCTTGGTGTTTCCATGATTATCATGCTGCGATTACCCTTCAGCCATCTTTGCTCTTTTAAATTCATACCATATAATATTATTCAGATTTTCTTTTCACCACTTAATATTTTCTTGTTCATTAGTATCTGACCCTGAATTTCATTCCTTGCATTAAGACGACCACAGCTTGGATTATGATAAATCAGAACAACACAATGGTTTTCTCCAAATTCATAGAGAACCTGACGACACAGTTATAATTTAAAAAAACAAATTTAAGCTTCCCTGACCAAATACTTTATTACATATTGAGGTTTCATGTAGTCCTAGTAATATCTCATCAGTCAGAACATTAGAATCAATGGAAATTCCCTCCGAAAAGAATCATCTGCAACTTCTGCAGAGCATACAAATATGAAAAAAAGACAAGGGGGTTCATCAAGGAAGAATAAATCTTTGTACAACAGACATATTTAATCAGCAGGGTGGAAGGTCCTTTGGTGGTGGTAAAATGGATTCCTCTGGCGACTTTCCATTCTCCACAACAAATGCCATCTTCAATCCCCACATTGTGTGCAGCTCAAGGTGACAATGCATAAACCAAACACCTACAAAAGCATCATGCTCTTAGTAAATGCTTAGAAGTATATGAATATTTGAATTTACTATGGTATATTTTTGTTTATGTGCGCTAAGTTACCTGGATTGTTGGCTCTGAATCTGATAGCAGTCCATCCTCCTGTTGGAACTCCAACTGTATTTCTTTCAGGAGGATCAATTAAGTTAAATTTAGCCGGGTCTTTCTTGGGATCAAAGTTCCCAATTCCACTTCCAACAACAAAGAAATTGTAACCATGAAGATGAAACGGGTGTGACTCAACTGAAAGAAGGTTTGTGTCCTGCAAGATTAATTCAATGGTGGAATTGAAAGCCACATTACTCAGCCTTGTTCCTAATGAAGTGCCAAGGTTGGCAGTAAGAGGTGCACCAGTGTAGTTGAATGGAACAGGAGGGCGGTCAGGGAAGTCAGCTCTGAAAACTCCGGAGATATTGAAATAATGAGCCTGTAAGAGTCCAATCTTTGGCATCACAAAGGTTATGTTGTTCAATGAAGCTGTGAGTTTTGTGCCATTTTGGCAAGTGGGACATGAGTTTTGTCCTAAACCAATTGTGTAAAAAAGATGGCGATCAACCTGAAGGGGGACCTGGGCAGGATATTGTGGGGTGTTTAAGCTCTTAAGTTTACTAGTGTAGCTTAATGCAAAGTTGGTGTCATTTGGAGCAGGCAATTGCGGCGAGGTTGGAAGAACTGTGTTTGGGATGCCTTTGTATTGCAGAATGGCTGTAACTGTTTTATTATCTACTGGAATTGGTGCATCCATGAAAGGCCTGGCTGCCATGAAGTATCGGCTTGGAGATTGGTCAGCTTTAACAAGAACATTAGTGGTTTGACCTGGTGCAATTAGGATAGCTTGAGTTGTGAATGGCTTCGTGTAGACTGCATCAATCTCTACAAGAGTCATGTTATGACCAGCTATGGCAAAGAAGAGCTCATCATTAAGTGCAGCGTTGACAATCCTTAGTAGGTACGTTTTTCCGGACTCCACCTCCATGGCAAAAGTATCTAAGACACGGAAAAAATAAATAGAGATAAGAAGTAGAATCATTCATCTCCCAGATTTTTTTTAATCATAATCTAGAGACATTACGTTTCTCAGAACATGGGAAGAGTGGCCCTGGTTTCCCATTGATAGTATGAGCATCAGAGGTTTGTGGTGGCAAGCCTAACTTATTAGCTTGGTTTACAATTGTTTCAACATCCGAATTCCACCATTCTCCTGAATATATAAGAACTTTACATGTTAGATATATAAATTTCTCTTCAAAAATTTTGATTAATGGTGATCATTATGTTACCGACCCAGAACTATATTAGTTTCTTGATAAGGCTGAGGAAATGGAAATGGAGTTCCTTCTTTGGGCATAATAACAATGGCACCATAAACTGTGGCTCTTAGCCACAGAATATGTGCATGCCACCACAGAGTTCCTCGTTGTCCTGTGACATTAAAATCGTAAGTGTAGCTGTGTCCTGTTTTGATAGGGCATTGTGTTATGTATGCTGGTCCATCTGCCCAACCATTTCGATATTGCTTCAATCCATGCCTACATACAAAAGTCAAAAGCAAATTTATGCCATGTTTATGCATGTTGTTAATACAAATTATGAGGATTTTCAAATTATATACCAATGAATAGACAAGTTATATTGTGCGTAGTTTGTGACATTGATAAGAACTCGATCGCCTTCTCTAGTGTAGATAGTAGGTCCTGGAAACATTCCATTTACTGTAACAATTGGTTTAGAATGGCACAATCTGCTCACATTCTTAACTTGAACCTGAAAAATATAACACAAACGAGAAGAAGATCATGTTATATTCATGATTCAATCAATTCATTCAAGAAAAAACAAGTTCCAGAAACGAAATACCCACATCGAACTGATACTTCTTCACTGCTGCATCAGCTGGAAAAGAAAGAAACCCAACAAAGCAAGAAATAATGAGAAAAAGTGATGCTGAACACCAATGATTGTGAATTTCCATTATCTGTATTACTTAAACTAGTACTTATTTGAGCTTGACTTCTTGAGTGAATGATGAAGAGCCATGGCTACGTACTTATAGCAGTAGAATTTAATCATTCAAATGCAAAAGGTAGGTTGATGGGTTGTTAAAGAAGAGTTGGAAGCAAACAAAGCTTGCAAGCAAACTGTTACAAGACGTTGAGATATCCATTTTGTCTGCTAAAAATATTATACATATATGTTCATCATAATATAGAGTACCGTGAAAGGTGATAATAATTTGACAAGCTTTTTACCTTATAATATGTTATGAAAATGCTGACTGCATTCAATAATTTGCTTTGCAGTAACAACTTGCTTTGGCTGCCGGTTTGTCTATCTGGGATTTGACGATGTTCGGTGAAGGAAAGAGACTGATCAGTCACATAAAAATTAGTTCAGTTGAGGTTTATAATATTTCAACATAGCTGTTCTTTCTACGTCTGAAATTTTACTAAGCAAATAAAATGTCTCTTAGATAATTATCTTAAACTCGTCAATTATATTATTAACTAGTGGTTACCGCAAGCGGTTATGTTTATACAATTTTGAAAATTTTATTATTGTTATTTTTTCCTGGGATATTGAGCGGAGGAATTTGAATAGTTATTTATTTAATATGTAATTTAAAAAAATATATATTTGAGTTACATACTGTTATTGGTATGTTTTGACCTAATACATATATTAATGTGAATAGAATATGTTTAATAACAGAGTCAATTGAATAGTTTATTATTTCATATAAAAGTTTCAAAATATTCAAAGTACATATTCTAATTGTTATGTTTTTAAGTGAATACAAAAAATCCATGTGAATATCCAGATTTTGTATTTTGGTTGATGGTAGGGATGGGCGTTGGACCCGCCCCAACCCACCCCATTCAAATCGGGTGTGGGTACGGGCGTGGGTCTTAAAACAAAACCCACCACCGAGTGCGGGACGGGTGTGGGTATAGTGTTGGCCTACACCTGCCCCGCCCAGCTTTGCACTCGCACCTGCCCCTGCCTCGTCCCGCGCCCGAACCTGCCCCGCACCCGCATACGCACCTGCACCAGCACCAGCACCAGACCAAAATACAATAAAATAATAATGTTAGTTTGAAAATTTCTATTGGATTCTATTTATATGGTAAAATTAGTTTATATTTTTGTAATTACTACACTGATCAAATTGTTTATCTTGTCTAAAAAAATATGAATAATTGAAAAATTGTTTTCCCAACCTAATCCATATTTAATTTGAATAAGCACGCCTGATTAAATATGATATTGTAATGCATTTGTTATTATATTTTTTTAATTAATTTATCGGATAAAATTTTAATAGACATTATTGTATCATATGTTAATATCTACAATTTAACAAAATCATATTAATAATATATGTGAGCTTTTGCCTTAATGTAATAAATCTAATACTATGAGGTATGAGCATTGAACACATCCTCTTTTAGTCATTATTAATCACTAAATCAATTAATTTTGTGGCTTTAGTTGTGATCATGACCGTCGTTAATTCTTTTGATGATGACACATAATGAATTTGACAAAAAATCAATACATACATTAACGTGATTGTCACATTACATTATTAATATAATTCATTTTCTTTGCTTTCATTAATTCATATGAAAAAGCAAGCCTAATAAAACGAATGAAATTGATGATTTAAATTAATAATATGATATTGATCTTAAAATTGATGAATTAATTAGAATTGAATAATTGATTAAGATTTAAGAGATTAGGATATAAACCTAGCTAACAATTCTAATCAATTTATCTTATAATTAATTCTAATCAATTATTTAATCTTAATCTCTTAAATCTTAATCAATTAATCAATTATTCAATTCTAATCAATTCATCAATTGATTAATTGATCAATTGATTAAGATTTAAGACATTAGGATATAAACCTAACTAACAATTCTAATCAATTTATCTTATAATTAATTCTAATCAATTATTCAATCCTAATCTCTTAAATCTTAATCAATTAATCAATTATTCAATTATTCAATTCTAATTAATTAATCAATTAATCAATTTTAATTTCTAATCACACGCTCAATTAATCAATTCTAATTAATTAATAAATGCTCTCAATTGATTACAATCACTTAATAGCTCTCAATTGATTACAATCACTTAAAGCTTAATTAATTATAATCCATTAATCAATTATAATCACTTAAATCTTAATAAATTATAATAAATTATAATCATGTTTGAAAGTAATCAATTCTTCAATTCTAATAAATTCATATTTAATAAATTGATTAGAATTCCTTAAGAAATAAAGTTATTAGAATTGCTTAATTGATTATAATTGATTGATTGATTACAATTAAATAGAAAATTACTTATTTGATTACAATTAAGTAGAGAATTGATTAAAATTATTATAATTAATTGATTAGAGTTGAATCACTTGATTAATTGAGTAGAATTGTTATAAATAAAATTGATTAAAAATGAATATTTAAAAATTTGGGCTTGACCTCATTTTACATAAATATTTAGATAAACCCAATTCGACTGTTGCGAGATCAGAGTTCGAATGTTACTTAAAAGAGCAACTTTTGCCTAGAAGTGTTGACTTTGATATATTGACATAGTGGAAGTTAAATGAGCCTAAATATCCTACCCTACAAAGGATTGCCCGAGATATCTTTACTATTCTTGTCTCCACAGTAGCTTACAAGTCCACATTTAGCACTGGTGGCAAGGTATTGAGTCCACATCGCAACAGACTTCATTCTGATACATTAGAGGCGTTGATGTGTTCTCAGAATTGGTTACGGGCTAATATGAAAGGTAATCAATAGAGTTTTTATTTCTTCAACAATTAAAAATATAAAATTATGAAGATATGTTAGTCTTTAATGTATATTTTTTATTCTTATGTCAGCTCAAGAGTCTTATTCGACAATTTACGATGACAGTGATGCAGGCGATGAGGTATTATAAATTTGAAATGTTTTGTCTTGCATTTCTCTTCTTCTATCACTTGTATGATAAATTATGTAATTTATTTGTTTAATAGGAAATTGCAATGGCAGATGTCTGATTAAATTGATGCTTACTAGTGCGGGTTGATGATATCCACATAAAAGTTTTTCAAATCAATTTAGGTAAAAGGTTATCTAATGAATTTTGGGTTCTTGATTGCAGCTTTTACAATTTCTAAATCTTTCTTGGTTTGTGTTTTTTTTTCTTGCTTATATTGCACAAATCACAGTTTAGGTAAGTTTGGATGATATTTTTTATATTACACAAATCACACATATGATTTGTGCAATTTGTTAGAAGATGCTGGATATCTAATTGTGAAGTTATTTATTCTCAGCATATTTTATATTTTACGGATGGTTATTTGTTTGGGTATGTAATTCATATTTTATGTGTTTGACTGATTTCATTATTTTAAATTCTTTTATTTGTCTTCAAGGATGCAAGTTGTAAAGGAGCTTATGTCATATGGTTTCAAGGATGTAATTGATAAAGTAGCTGAATGAGTTCAATTACATTTTGTAAATCAGTAATTGTAATTTGTAATTGTAACCTTTTGATTTTTGAACGAAC
>WYDK02000024.1:87197-100579 GCA_009867345.2 Toxicodendron radicans | reverse complement strand
GACGCTTTTAGGCATAGGTAGATCCCACAGTATCCCCCAGCGCTCTCAGGTATAGGTAGATACAATCCCCACGCGGCAATCCCCCAGCACTCTTAGGCATAGGTAGACTCTACAGTATCCCCCAGTGCTCTTAGGCATATGTAGATACAATCTGGGGTACACATATGGATAAGTTTGGAGCTCACAGAAGTTCGTCGTGTCCCGTGGAATACTATCACCATGCGATAGTACGGAACATCCTCAATCACACTAAGCTAGTCATCAATCACCATACTCAACTCCACCCAATCTCATCATTACATCCCCACATCATCACATACACAGATGCATAAACGAGTATAAGACATATATATACATATACATATACATATACATATGAGATGAGTTTCATAATAACTAAACACATGCATTTTTCTATGTAAAATATCAATTTAGTCCCTCATGAAAAAATATCAGTTTACCCCATCAACTTTTTCATAATTATAAATTAGTCCCTCAACCTTTCCAGTCTTTCAATTTATCCCCTATAGGTTTTCATTAATACACTTAGGTCTCCCAACCTTTGAATTATTGCACTTACACCCCTATCTACTTGACAGGTTTCAAACCTTACACTTACACTCCCAAAGTGCCACCAAACCCGTGAGTTTGTCGCTGTGGCGACATTCCTCCTTTGTCGCGGTGACGTTCTGGAGAATTGAACGCCTACTGTTTACACCGAACTTCGCTGTGGTGACAATCTGAGTTTTTCAGATTGTCTCCTACGGGTCTTCTCCAATTCACTCCCATTTCACACCACATTTCCTAAACCAAACCCCTTTCACATCCACAACCAAAACCCCCTTTAATTTCCATCAGTTTCTTCCTCAATTTCATCCCAATTGATACCCATTTATGTGCAACATGAATTAAGGTTTCAAAACATAATTTAATACAACATTTCTAACATTCCACTCACCTTTGACGTAAATCTAACCCAAGAATTCCGATTTAAGCTCTCATTCACCTAAATCCCACAATTCACCAAATTTCAACTTTCCTCTCAAATTCACAATATAAGATGAAATAGATGATATGAAGACATGAATAAAAGTAGAATCTTACTAATTTACCGGATCTATACTCAATTTCTCCCAATATGCACTTTCTCTCTCTAGCCTTGACACACTCTCTCTCTACAATTTTCCTCCCAAACGTGAACAATGAAACAAATGATAGAATTTCTCCATTTATCTCCTTTATATACTATTCTGAAAAACTACCTTTTAGTCCTCCAATTTTTCATTTTCTTGCACAAACCTCCCACTAACTTCCATTTCATGCAATTTAACCCCAAATTCCAATAAGATAACTTTAAGGCAAAATACTCCATGACACGGGGTGTCACATATCTCTACTCCCATATCCAGCCCGGCCGGTCTCGAATTCCAAGATTTTGATTTATTAATAATTGTCTTTTTAAAAAAAATTGATTATTTAACAGTAATATTAAGTTTTGTAAACCAATGATCAATATATCAATTAAGAGTGTTTTCAATCTTAACAATCATTCATGTAAAATGCTCATAATCAAAAAATTGGAATCCAATTTCCAATTTTAACATTCCAAAACAACATATTTTTTCAAAACATTCCAGCAGAAATCATGCATTAAACAACCAACCAACAACCATTAAATCAAAACATATCCCATAGACATTCATTTTAATAGTTGCCGAAAAATCCAGTATTTTAACACACCTACAGCTAATTGCAATCCAGTTAAAAACCTCAAACAACAATTCAAAATTCTATACAATATCATAGAAAATAACAGTCATTCAAGCATGTTTCTCATTTAAGACTCCTCTCTGCAATCAATTTGTTTTCACCAAAAACATCAATATCATCAAAATTATGTCACTTTGTTTTCCTATAAGACAAAAGAAAAATATAAATTTGTTTATATGTAACATATATGATGTACATAAATTTTAATTAATTGATACATTTAATTTACAACAATTTTAAATGTCCATTTAAGTAATTAATTTGTTCTTGTATAATTTATAAAACTCGTCTTCTCTATTATAATTAATTTGTTTAGTTTATTTTATTAATTAATTTTCAACTATTCAAGTTAATATAAGATTAACAAGATTTAAACGTTTAAACTTGACTAAAAGCTTTAAGTAAGGTTATTATATTAAACTTATTATAATTTATAAATTATAATGACAATTAGATGTAATTATTTTCCAAATTATAAGTAGATGTAATTATATTATAATTAAAATGATAATATATAAATTGCATCAAAATAACGTAATATCAAATAATTAAAAAAAATTAAATATAAAAGTTTTTGTATAAAATCTTATAAATATTTAAAATTATATATTTAGACCAGGTCTAATTTGGATTAGGCTGAGTTAGGCTGACACCCGATCCTGGCCCAATACCTAATTGTTTCGGGTAAAGCCCAGCCCCCGGGTACCCGACGGGCCGGGCCAGATGCACGTGTCCGCGTAAAGAGCCTTTGGACTTGTGAACAGGTATTAAAGAAATTAATTTTCTCTCCCTTTTATTATTCTTTTTCATATTACATCAACGGACCAAAGGCAGAGTAATCAGTAATGGCGACTCAGCTCGTGAGACGAGTCCTCGGTAGCCGATCGAACCAGATCCTCTCCGCTGCAAACCCTAGCCCTACCTCAATTCTACCTATAGCTAGATACTTCTCAGCCGACACTACTTCGATCCGAGCCACTCTCTTCCCCGGCGACGGAATCGGGCCCGAAATAGCCGAGTCCGTTAAACAGGTCCACTCCGTTTGAAAACTGCTTTGCTTCTCTTCTTTTTTCTGCTCGTATTTGTTCTTTTAAATTTCTCCTTTTGATAAATATTGAAGATTATTTACGTTTTCTTGACTGAACTCAATGCAATTTCGCAATTGGATGACTTCTATGTCCATCTTGTAACTTAATTGTTCGTTGTGTATTTTGTGTTAGAAAAATCTTTTTCACATCTCTGGCAAAAATAAGCAAAGACATTACTACGAATGTTGTTATAAACCTGTTATGAAATTCATCAGAGATGTTAATTGACGTTCAATAAAATCTATCAGAACTTCCTTTTCGTGGAAGGTCTTTCTGTAATTAAGTTGTGGCTTATGGAGATAAATAAAATTCACATTTTTTATGTCATATTTTTTTGCTTTTCTGTTTGAGCGATTTTCATAAGTTGAAGGGCAAAGAGATGCATGGTAAATATTCAATATTACAATGGGAGTGTGGATTATGGTTGAATGGAGGGAATTGACTTTATTTTTGAGAAAAAAAAGTGAAAGTAAAAGTGTGAGATTGAATGCTTTGTTGAATACTTGCATTAATTGTTCATTATAATATGGGTTTTAGGAGTTTGCTTTTTGGTAGCTAAGGGTTTTGTTGATGCTCATCTTTAATTAGGAGGTATAACCGTATAAGGTCAGATTTGACCTTGTTTTGTGGATGGGAATATGTTGTATTCTTTTTCGTGTTGAATTTTTCTCTATATAATTTTACTTTTTCTTTCATTTGCATCCTAGTTTGTAGATTGTTATTGGGGACGAATTGTCTGCTGCTTTGCTCTTTGCCATTGTTGACATTTGTATTCCTTTTTGTGTTGAATTTTTCTCTATATAATTTTGCTTTTTCTTGAATACTCTTTTTCTATTCACACATAGCTTTTTTATGCCAAAAGAAAATGGAGCTTGTTATTAATGACTCTAGCTCGCAAACTTCAAGCATTTGTAGTAATAGTTCTTTGTCAAAATGCAACTTAAAGTTGTGACAAATGTTATCATTTGTACTGATGTAGGTGTTTAGAACAGCTGAAGTGCCAATTGAATGGGAGGAGCACTATGTCGGAACTGAAGTTGATCCCAGAACTCAAAGTTTTCTGACATGGGAAAGTTTAGAATCAGTACGGCGAAATGGGGTAGGCTTGAAAGGGCCTATGGCAACACCAATTGGAAAAGGTCATCGTTCTTTGAACCTTACTTTGAGGAAAGAACTTAATTTGTATGCCAATGTTAGGCCTTGCTACAGCCTTCCTGGCTATAAAACTCGATATGATGATGTAAATCTTATCACTATCCGTGAAAATACTGAAGGGGAGTACAGTGGTCTAGAACATCAAGTGAGTTCGCTTCTGCAAGAACAGATTTTCACTAACAAACATACAATGAATATAGTATAAATCTAAAGGAGTTTTTTTATTTCTTATGATAGGTGGTAAGAGGTGTGGTTGAGAGTCTCAAAATTATTACCCGTCAGGCTAGTTTGAGGGTGGCTGAATATGCTTTTCACTACGCCAAGGTCCATGGAAGAGAAAGAGTGTCTGCAATACACAAAGCTAATATTATGCAGAAAACGGATGGTCTCTTCCTTAAGGTCTTGTATTTTTTAAGTGATTAATTATAGATTACTCTACTGCAAATCTATATATCTGTTTAAGAAATCTGATTTAGTTTTTACTTGCAGTGTTGTCGTGAAGTAGCAGAGAAGTACCCTGAGATAGTATATGAGGAAGTTGTTATTGACAATTGCTGCATGATGGTATCATTACAATTCCTTAATACTTGTATGCTTTTTATGTGAAAATATTTTAGATTTATAATTGATGGAGTAATAAAGAACTGCATGGATGGAACTTTGTTCTCTTTCTGATTAATAGTAATGAAACAAAATTAGGGGCCATAACTGTCTACTTTGTTTCCATGTACAGCTTGTGAAAAATCCAGCTTTATTTGATGTATTGGTGATGCCCAACCTTTATGGTGACATTATCAGTGATTTATGTGCTGGTTTGATTGGTGGATTGGGCCTAACACCAAGGTAACTAGGATCCTCTGTCTTCTCCAGTAACATATGTCTAGATCATCTAACAGCATTTAATTTACTGTGCAGTTGCAATATTGGAGAGGGAGGAATTGCCCTTGCTGAAGCTGTTCATGGTTCAGCACCTGATATTGCTGGAAAGGTTGGCCTTCAAACCTGCATCATGATTTCTATCTTGCATTGATCCTTATCAACTTGCTGTTTAACTCTGCCATATGCATCTTCATGTCTGCTTGGTTCTCTAATTGCTTTGGAGTTTCCTTTTTTTTTTCCTGCCTGTTGTCAAACAAGGAGGTGTAAAAATCTATTGAAGCTATTTCATATGGCCTCAGCCTCACTTAGCGTATTAGCATAAAATTAGAATGATTTTATATGGTGACCGGTGGTGTTCGAGCCAGCTTGCTTATACTTCAACTTATCCCTTGGGGCCCTAAAGTTGACGACCGGGTAAGCCCCTTAGTGACTACCCCTATTAGGGCCTATGGGGACTTGAACACAGGAGCTCATGGAACCTCTTTTTACTCTTTTACCATCAGACCACCCAGTGAAGGTTAAATTTGAATGATTTAGTGTTGCACTCTAAAGTTCTTTCTTAACCTTTATCAATTAATGTATTTCTTTAGTTATCTTGATGTATCAGAAAATTAACATGCCGAAGCAACATCTAACTTTATTGCGTATGGTATTTAATGTTATATTATAATGATCAAACAAGCTCCAATTATTATATATGATAAAATAATAATAGTGTTTGTTTAGTTATTAAAAATAGAATATTTCTTCAGAATTGAGTATGGAAAGGAGGGCACTCGTGAAAGCTTCAGAAGAAATACTGTTTGGCCTTAAGTTGTGGGTTTCTATCATGTCCTTTTAGGAAAGCCTGAATAGATCTGGATATTCTCTCCATAGGTTGACACCTATTTTGATGTGTAATCATGCTTGATAATTGTCTTTTCCAAATTAAGATAGGCATATATACGAGATAATAGTGAGGTGAATAGACATGTATATGAGATACTAGTGAGGTGAATGTGTTGTGTTAGTAATCATGGTGTCTCCTCCATAAACTTCTCAATTGCTTTAAAGTGGGTGAGCTTGGTGCTCACCAAGTTCCTTTGATCACATTATATTTTCTGCTGATTGTGTTAATGAAGCACACTTTCATTTCCTGTCATTATTTATTTACTACTTCTTTGTTTATGTGTTTTGACTTGACCTAGAATTTGGCAAATCCAACTGCCTTGATGCTGAGTGCTGTGACAATGTTGCGGCATTTAGAGCTCCATGATAAGGCTGATAGGATCCAGAATGCTATCCTCAACACAATCGCAGAGGGGAAGTATCGAACTGCTGATCTTGGTGGCTCTTCAACAACAACCGATTTTACAAAGGCTATTTGTGATCATCTTTGAAGAGATGTTGCTACATAGGATTGAGGTCATGTTGAATTGCCAGCTCTGATTTTTTTGAGCCATGTCTCGGATGTTCATTTCTTTCACTAAAGTTTTTTTCTTTAATGGGAATAAGACCCATCACCTTGATGACTAATTTAAAAGTTCGCCCTGTTGTCACTGTTCACCCTGGGGGAATATGAGCGTCCTTGAGAAGGTAAATACAGCATAATTAATGTGCGTAGAGTGTCGTGGGAAATGTCAAAAAATTTCCACTAAAAGATTGTTTAGAGAAAATTGCTGGGCTCTGAGTATTGTGTGTTTTCTTTTTGGTATTCTGATCATTAATATTATAAGTGAAATAAAAGCATCATGATGTACTTGAGATGAAAGATGATTTTATCTTCAGTTTATTTATGGCTCTAGTTAAAGAGTTAAAAGAGTAAGTTTATATGAATTTGTTTGTTTACCTTATTGCCTGGCATCTCTTGGCTTATAATTGTTAGTTTTTATAGTTGATGGCGAAGGTGAACTTGTGCACATGTTTTGCCGTTGATTCAATTATTTAAATCAGGACTGCCGAATAATATACCTCACTAACATTTGCAATTGGGTGTTTCTTTCAGTATAATCGTGATCTTTTATGTTCAATTTAGTAAAGTAAACAACCTTTTCCCATCCAAGGTTTGCCTTAAAAGACAATTTCCCACCCAAAAAGTTTCAAAATACCCTTTTGATTATATTGTTGTACCTTCTTGACTATAATAACCTGTTAATTCTTTTCCAAAACTAAACACAAACAAATGGATGATGAGGTATTTTAGATATAGGATTTAAACATAGTTGATCAAACTTTAGGGTGCATAAAGTTTGTCTCTCACAAATGGACTCATAACTGATCTCTTTTATCTCCAAGCATCTCAGTCCATAGGCTGTTTATTGGTTCTGAAACTCGTAAGTTTATAATATCACATCAATAATGGTTATCAAAATATGTAAAAATATTAGAAAATTTTCATAGAAGACGATGATATTAACCAATAATTGTTCTCTCGTTAAAGTTAACAAACACTTCACGGCCTAAATAGTTAGATGAACAACATAATTTCTTACCTACCAAAAGAGCGGCAAGACCGAAATAGCGGCAACAAAATAGGAAGCACTGCCAGACTTCCATCGGCTGAGATTTTCTCAGCCGACGAATGGCCGACTAAATCGCTGAGATTTAGACACACAACACTAATACATCCCCTTTTAATTACCCCTTTGCTCAAACTCAAATCTTGCTCCCTTACACCATTGACTTGACACACACACACACACACACTCTCTCTCTCTCTTTCATCAACCAATGGCTGACTTTGGTGTTCTTTTGGGCATGGGCAATCCCCTCTTGGACATCTCTGCCGTAGTAGATGATGACTTCTTGAATAAGTATCTCATTTCTTCATTTCTACTCAATTATGAAAAATTACTTTTGACTTTCTTTTTATATTTATAGTGTATTAGTATTGTGACATTTAATGATCTTGCTTGTTATGTTACTAAATTATGTCACAACTTATCAAATTTTCATTAGGTATGGTAATAATACTGGGAATTTTACTAACTTTGGTGTTCTCTCTGTTGCTGATTATATGTATACTGCTTATGTTGATGTTTCAATGGCTTTTAGAATGTGTTAGGATGCTTTGCTTTGAAATTTAAAGTGCGTTGATTTTGGTTGACAGATATGACATCAAGTTGAACGATGCAATTCTTGCTGAGGAGAAGCATTTAACTATGTAAGCATTCTTTTTTTCTTTAGAGCAGCTTGATCTCTTGTTCTAATTAGGTTGTGGACGTTTTTATGCTGATCAAATATGCATTTGTTCGCAGCTTTTTTATCTGTTGAAAGATTTCCTTCTCTTTACAGTTGTTGAAGATAGATAGCATGGAATAGAATGGCATTAATATTGATTCATAAATGTTTATTATTTAAGTTACAGTATTACTACTTCTTGTTTTCATACCAATGATGTGACATGAAAATTGAAAAAGATTGTGTATTTGACGTAACACAAGTTCAATTTGGTAAGACATGAATTTGAAGTCTTTATAAGCTTTCAAGCTCAAACTTACATTTGTGGTTAGTCATTGTCTTGTTGTCTTAACATAGCCTTATAAACTTTCAATAGTTGCTAAGGCTTACACTGCTATAACAATATGAAAGTTTGATGGTGACTTTTTGAGGTTGAAAACATTGGAAAGAGCAGAGAGGCAGTAAAATATCCTCAACTTGAATATGGAAAATAAAATTCGAATGGTTTGCCACATGATGCTATTTTCTGTTGAATAAACGTGTCGATACCTTGTGTTAAAATGCATTCTTGGTTATTTATTTTGGAAATCTGCTCCCTTCGGCTTATTATGGTAATTGTTGAGGAAGCTGAAGTTCTGAGTATCCCAACTCATCTCCTAAAACATGTATTTGCACCTTGTTAATATTCGACGATTCAATGTATTATCTTGTTAGACAATAACATGGTTGGTGTGATACATCTTCTGGGCTAATTGAAATATGGGCCAATCTTACATGGATTTTGTCTCAGGTATGATGAAATGTCTTCGAAGTACACTGTGGAGTACATTGCTGGAGGTAATGCGTTTTGAATTTAAAGAAATTGGTTTGAAAGCTGTGCTATGTATTTTAGTTAGCACCTAACAGTTTATGATGAGTTCTTTGTGATTTTATTATGTGCAGGAGCTACTCAAAATTCAATTAGAGTTGCCCAGGTATTTTTGTGGATTTATTTTGACGGCACTAGAGGAAGCCAGTTAGATTTTATCTGATTACTAAAGTGGAGTGAGTTTCCTTTTATGTCTTCCAGTGGATGCTTCAAATTCCTGGTGCAACAAGCTTCATTGGTTGCATCGGACAGGACAAGTTTGGTGAGGAGATGAAGAAAAGCTCAAATCTTGCTGGGGTTAATGTAAGTTTCTTTATTTTTGTCTCAGATCAGTTAATTATTTTCCTGTTATTTGCCTGATGAAACTTCCGCATCGGTGATGTTAAAAATCAGGTTCAGTATTATGAGGATGAGGCTGCACCTACTGGAACTTGTGCTGTCTGTATTGTGGGTGGTGAAAGGTTAGTTTGATACCAAGCTTCCTTCATGATTGTCATTTTACTATTCAAGATTTGCTATTGCAGTTCCTATAAAAAAAAAAATCGTTTTCTATTGTAGTCATTTAGTGTTTCTACTAGTACTGTCATGAAAAACGATCTTAATATTCATCTACTGTATTAACAACATTCTGTGTTGATGGATGTATAGGTCACTAGTGGCGAATTTGTCAGCTGCAAATTGTTACAAATCTGACCATCTGAAAAAACCAGAAAATTGGGCACTAGGTACCCTGTCCGCTTCTCCATTCTTCGTTTGCATCTTTCTTATGTGCGATTGTACGTTCTCGAAACTAATTCTTTTTAACCCTTTTCTGGCAGTTGAGAAGGCCAAGTACTTCTATATTGCCGGGTTCTTTCTCCCTGTATCCCCAGAGTCCGTACAACTTGTTGCTGAACATGCAGCTGCGAATAACAAGGTATATCACCTGACAGAATATCCCCTCTTGTATGCTGCATATGGTAGCTTTTGAATTTGAATGAAACCGATTTGACATATATATCTGCAGGTCTTCATAACAAACCTTTCTGCTCCATATCTCTGCGAGTTCTTCAAGAATGTGCAGGATATATATATGCCGTAAGAATTCTTTACAAATTTTTTTGCTGTATAAGATAATCTATACACATTGGCTTGAAGATTCTGGTTTCGGGTTCAGGTACATGGATTTTGTCTTTGGAAATGAGACAGAAGCAAAAACCTTTTCAAGAGTTCATGGCTGGGAGGTAATTGTTGCCTGATACCAGATAGTTTGAGATTTTGAGCTTTTTGTTTTATAGATGGTAACCAGTTTGGACCGTTTCCATTGTGCAGACAGATGATGTTGAGGAGATAGCTCTGAAGATTTCCCAGTGGCCCAAAGCATCAGGAACACACAAAAGGATTACTGTTATTACTCAGGGTGCTGATCCTGTTCTTGTGGCTGAGGATGGGAAATTGAGGAAGTTCCCTGTGGTATTGTTACCAAAAGAAAAACTGGTTGATACAAATGGAGCAGGTATGCACGTATTTACAAATGCTAAATAAGATTACTTGAAAATGGGAAACCATACATAAAGAGTTCTTATGGAATGTTTGCAGGGGATGCGTTCGTTGGAGGATTTTTATCACAGTTGGTTCAAGATAAGTGCATAGAAGAATGTGTGAGGGCGGGTTCTTATGCATCCCATGTTATCATTCAAAGGTCTGGCTGCACTTTCCCTGATACTCCTGATTTCGAATGAGCAATGTTGCCGCCGAACCAGAAAATAATTTTGGGTGGGCTAATATTAATAAGATAAGAATTATACACAGTAATTAGACGAAAATTCCAAAATTTTATTTTATTTTGTAATGAATATGTATAAATAAAATATTACTAATTTTGTAAAACCAAAATCAGAAATGCTCAATTTTACGTGTCATAATTCAGTCAATTCTGTACAACAATTGCAGTTGTAACATTAATGATTAAAAGTATTTACTGTAATATCTCTTATATTAATTCCATAATCTTTACAATTTATTATAGGGGTGGACGGATCCAGATATCCATCCAAATTCAAAGAAACTGAAATTGGTCGGTTACTTGAAATTGGAATCTGAACTGGAATAGAATTTCGGTTCTCAGAAGCTAGAAATCAGAACATAAAACATATACGAGATAATTTTAATTATTTCATACTTTAAAAAAAATAATAAATAAACTCTCTAAGATTTATAAATATACCTTCAATAATTTATAAGAATTACATTTCAGTCTCAATATATACTCAGTTATTCGAATATCAGTTCCAATTCTAGTTTCGGCAATAATGAAACCGAAACCAGAGTCAATACATCCCTTATTTATTATATATATTTCTAACAAATATATAGTATACTCTTATAATAGGAATGTATTTAACTATAAGTGAGATTTTACTCTCACCAATCAGACGGACATGATCGGGATATCTAATCAAACTCCATCTGTTTCTTTATTTTCTGTAAAAGCTTTAAATAAAAACATTAATCTTTAAATAAAAACATTAATCTTTTAAGATATGATCTTTCTGAGATTTCTGAAATAATATTCTCCTACAAATCTCGATTTATATCTAACAAAATACGTCACGCGTTTAGAACCGCGTGAGGGAACATCCCTACTTTTGACCCCTTTGAAGCTCATCACACCATCACCACCAGCAGTACTCTCCATCAAACAAACTCCCAAAAAGCATTGAAAACAAAAACGAAAAAACACACGAAAAAGTCTCCTCCTCCACCACCACCGCGCGCGCGATGACCGATCAGCCTCGGCTGCGCCACATCCGCAGCACCAGCCAATTAATCAAACAAACCACCGCTACCTTCACCGCCAATCTCCACACATTTCTCTTCCTCTCTCTCCTCTTATTCTCCTTCCGCTCCCTCGTAGAGAGTGGGTCCCACCTACTCACCTCCTTCATCGACCGCGACGCCTCTCTCAAGTCTCTCCTCTCCCGTCTCGACTTCTCCGATCAACACTCCTCCACGCGCCGTTTCCATCTTCACCATCCTCACCACCACCACCGTCGCCGCCCCTTTTTACATTTGACGCGCGTTGGCACTTTGGAGGATGATTTCTTCTCCGGAGATGATGACTTCGATCGCCCAATGTTCAATCCTCTCCTCAAAAAGCCTGTCAATGGCACTTTGGTAATATTCTCTAATTTCGATCCCAGTTTAGGGTTTTCTAATGAAATCGTTGATAATGGAATTGAAATTTCCGAAATGGTTCGTCATGGTGTTACATTTAAAACGAGTGGTAGTTTAGAGAAATCTTTTGATAAAGAAGAGTTAAGTTATGATGATGATAGTGAAAAAGAAGGGGCTCAAAATGGTCAAGAAATGGAGAGAATTGTAGATTTTCAAATGCTTATAAAGGGACTAGAGCTGGGTCGTCGTGATGTGACAGCATTGTTTTTCCTCGTGAGTTTCTTGTCAGCTGCTTATGGTTGGGTAATTTTAGGGTTTACCGCAATTTATTCGTGGGTTTTGGGGATTGTGTTTGTTACAGTCGTTAATGATTTGGTTGGGAGGTTTAGTTCATTAGTTGGTGTTGTGTGGGATGGGTCAAGATTGGGGATAAAAAGGCTTACTGGTTTTATTTTAATGAGATGGGCAGTTAGAGATGCATTGACTCAGCTTCTTGGCTTGTGGTTTTTCGGGGAAATTGAGGATCAGTACTCATTTTTTAAGCTTTTTGTGAGGTTAAAATTGATGCCGTTTTCTGTTATGTCACCGTGGATACAAGGGTTTGAGAAGGAGATTTCAGGGTTCTTGTTTACATGGTCTTTGGCCGATACTTTTGTGGCATTTATATTTGCCATTGATGCCTGGGTTGCCATTGTTGATTCGAGGAGGACTGGAAGAGAGATAGTTAAAGAAGGTTGTTATTTGTTATTGACAATGATGAATCAGGCTATACAGATTAAATGTCTGGAGGCTATACTTTGTGGATCGTTTGCAAGGTGGGTTTTGGCTCACGTGTTTGGGAATTCTTTTGCTATGATTTTACAGTCAACTGTTGAGGTTTACTTTATGGTGGCTTGGCTGATATTTTACTTTGCCGCACGGTCTAGGGATGCTAATATGGAGGGAAGGAGGTTTGGGCGGAGGGAATTGGAGGGCTTGGTTGACGGACATAGATGATAGTTAGTAGACTATGGCATGATAGTCTCCCTTGCAGTTGCGGGCTTCAATTGAACGCTAAAAGTAGCGGTTATCTCTTCAGTGCTCTGTGTCTTCCTGTTTTGCAGTCCCATTGATATAGCACTGCCACCGTTTGGTGTAATCACCAGCGATATGTTGTATGTACTTTACAACAAGATGATATATTACTTGTGTATATTTTCCACGAGGATGCTTCCTGTGAATATTTTGTTGCAATCATTGTTTTAAATCCACAGCAGTACCTGTTTCTGGTGATGGCAATATAATTGAGAATGGTAATTGATTTACCC
>WYDK02000024.1:0-13469 GCA_009867345.2 Toxicodendron radicans | reverse complement strand
AAATCTTCCTTAAATTACCCTAAAAATATAACGCCCTTCAGTGGAGAGAGATTTGATAGCTTTAATTTTGGGTAAACGACTTTTTCCCACCCAAATAATGACTTAATGACACTTTTCACCCATAGACTTTTGAAATTCAAAAAATACACTTTTTAATTCGACGGTGATCGAAGAGTAAAATCAATCCATATTATTGGAGCTTTTGAAGCGGGGAGACTGGTGAGTCTTTTGGTGATGTAAGATAGAATTTTGATAGTCTTGATTGGTCGGAATTTGACTTGAAAGGAGTGGTTGCTCAAACTCTAATGACTCGATTGCCGATGATTGGTGGAGTCAATAAGAGTAAAGTTTGAAGGGTTTTGGTGAGTAATGATCAAGAAAGAGAATGGTGGTGGTATGAGGTCGCAACGATATCAGAATCGGTTGACAATTGACAAGTTGACGGAAAAGTGTCATTAAAAGTATTTTTTTGGGTGAAAAAGTGATGTTTTAAAAGTATGTGGGTGGGAAAAGTCGTTTACTCTTTTAATTTTAAGGATCCATGTAAAAAAGAAGGAATTATTTATAATAAGATAATTTACAAGGTCAATAACATCACCGACCTTAGCTCAGTTGGTAGAGCGGAGGACTGTAGTTGATAGCAGATAATCCTTAGGTCGCTGGTTCGAATCCGGCAGGTCGGATTTTTTGTGTTATTTATTTATTTATTTTAAGGCATGTGATTCTGAGTGTAATATAATGAAAAACTATGACCATTGATATAGAATGCCTTCTTAATAATATATGTTTACAGCAATCTTTTGATTCAAAATATTGATTTCGAAATCATAAACACAAATTTTCAATCCTAAAATGCATTTAATATTTACCAACTCAGAAATCTTATATACCTTTCAATTAAGATAAGTTAACGATAAGGAGTTTGCACTATAGTTTTGAGTAAAAAGATCCCACTCCTTTCTACCTGTACCCAGCCAAATATACTCGAGAATCATATAAGATGAAGCCTGGAAGTTCCCAAAGAAATTAAATAATAAACAAAAATAAAGTCCGAAGAAAGCGGAAAGCAAGGATATGGATAGGATACCTTTACAATTTGAACAAAACAAGAAAAATAAACTGATATTCTACATCAACTAAATGCAGCTACAAATACAAGACAAAATCTTCTAACTTAAGTAGCTATCTTCAAATATCATTTAACTTACCCTAATCTAACCATCTTACTCCTTATTGAGATGTTTGAATACAATTTACAAGACGCTCTTTCTTATCCCCTCCAAAACCACCAAAAAATAAATAAATAAAGGAAGAGACAAAAACTTCTCCAGTATTATTAAGTAATGTGGGTTCATGCTACACGATAAACAAATCGGTTGATTACCTCTTATAAGTTGAGAAACCTGCGACAAAATTCAGTACAGATGCAAAAAAATCAGTTAATTTTACTCCAAAATCTATCATCAATTTCATAACTATCAAGAATGCTCCTAAAAGGAACCAACACAATATTAGTGCAAAAACAGGACAGCTAAAGCAAACAATAGACACGTGGATACTACAATATTATTCCAACATGGTGAAAAATCACCAAGAATTTACTACCAGAGCAGAGAAGATAATGAGATGAGGAGAATATTTGCACGCACTTGGACTTGAATAAATGTTATAAACTGTGATAATACACCTTGTACTGTTTACCTTTCTACGAGACGTTAGTCCTGAAAAGTTGTAATGCATCCTCACTTAAACAGCTAAGTAAACCTTGGCCGTGGGTATTTATATACTTCAAATCACGAATAGGATGATTCGGTGATTTAAGGCATTGGACAACTGAAAAAGATGGCAGCTTTTGCAAGATCAATTCACATGTAACTTCTTCCCCAGATGCAAACAATCGTTTCTCATCCTCTAAGTTTATAATTGTAGATTTTGGCAATCGAATATCATTCACTGTTGCAGATGAAAACCCTAAATTCTGATAGCCATTGCTGCCTGCTTTCTTCAGAAGAACTCGGATGCCTGGTATCCCGTGTCCAACAACAGGAGGAGTTGATACAGATTGAGAAACAATTATCTCATTGGACATTTCAACTCTGGGACGAAATGAAGCAACGATTTCATCGCTGCTGGGACAATAAGCAAGAGAAATACAAACTCCTTTATTCTCTGTTTCAGGAACCAAAGATGACCTTCATCACAGTTGATAAAATTGTTAGAACTACAACTTTGCAAAAATAACATCAACCTTGAAGAACTCAATAAAATCATTCAATAGTGTTGCCAATAATTGCATTTCAACTCTCATCTCAAATTACTAAACTTTAAATCTTGAAACTTGTTAGACAAATTGCGATGACCACTGGATATGACAAGTTATATGAAAAACAAAAAGGCTGATTCATTGCCCATCTCAAATGAGTTTGTCAAAAAGATCAAGATACTTAATTCAGCACATTAGTGAAGGTTTAAGATATTGATCACAGGACTTAAATCAACTGAAAAGTTTACATATTTCTATCATTTGAAAAATGTGCATATCTCTATTACTTTTTAAGTATAGATTATGAGATACTCCAAATGTAGAAGCCGGAAAGCACCTTAAGACATGGTTATCTTTCTTTTTGGGTTTCTTTTTGCACAGGCTCATGATACGCTTTGTAAAACTTTAGACCATTTTTAGGTGAGTTATTTTTGTAGCAGCAGATAACTGATCCACTAAGTTCTTTTTACAAGAATATACATATCTAAGTTCCTATATTAAAAAAAAAACACCTTAAGACATCAAAGGTCCTTATTGTAATACGAAAAAACTCTGTAATAACAAAAAAGGATGTGCGAAGTAAAACAGCCCAGAATGAAGGTCCAAATACACATTAAAAAAATATAAAATCATAGTTTTTTTTTTCTTTCTCCTGAGCTTAAATTCTCTTAACCAGAAAAAGAGTTGATCTCAACACAAACTCTAGGAATCATATGTTTAATATAATCTTCACTAACCATCTATATAGAGTAAATTATAATCATGCATTCCATTATCAAGAAAAAAAATATCAACACGATAATATGCAGAATGAACATTGAGAGCCATAGAAGGAAAAAAAAAAATTACATGATATAAATAAAAATAACTAAATCAGATAGTTTTTTAAATAATGCTATCATAAAATCACAACATTACAATATCTGTTCAATCAATGCTTTCAAGATGCTTGAGGTTCCTAATGGTCTCTAAATGTTCGTGGAGATTTCAGCTCATTTAAATAAATGAAGATTTTTGTGCTAATTGTACTCTGCTGCACAATTCAGTTGCAACAAAAAGAAAAGCAGAGATAAATTTCAGGATCAAACCAGATATCCTAGTTTGGCAAATTCTTTGGATGACTCCCTCGTTTAATGGTTGAATTGAATATACAGATAATGAATTTGCTTCACAAGTAGTAAAAAAATCAGTGGAACAGTTTTAGGCCTACCTATCCAATTATTAAGTTCTTTTAACTAAGAACTGCTTTTGCTAAATAGATTCCATCATACAACGTATATTTTGTATAAGTTAAGCAAGATTCCATATTAATAGCTTGTGTCATTTGTTTTAGCTTGGTAAAATGTCGATCATAAAATCTGGATTTAGTAATTGGCAGATTATTTGATCAAAATTCAAAGATATCGGACAACAAATAGCTAAAATCACTCTTCAATGCAAATGGCAGAAAGCATAACAATCAATGATATCCATATAGCTTTGGATAAAGAAGAATCAAAGATATATTAAACTAAAAACACAAAATGACACCAGCTCACCTTCCTTCAGCACCATCAAAGTTCCACTGACACACACCAACTGAAGAAGCAGACAGGAGAGTTCTGACACCAGATGGATGTGAAAGAGAGTGCATGGTATGAATCGGGTTGCTTGATGGCCCATTCAAGGATTCCAAGGGCCTTACAGTTTGACGGATATCAAACACCAAAAGTGATCCGTTCTGAAGGAAAAGGAAAAGGAAAAGGTTAATACAACCTACCCAACTTAATGTATAGGGAACAATAAGGGTCACACCTGTAGTCCAGCATACATATAATGTGCACTGTTGACCTCCCATGAACATGACCAAGCAGCAACCTGGAAGTACATCATCAATATTTTGAAAACTGAGTTGGAGACATAAAACCAAATCTAAAAGATTCTGTAATTAAAATAACAATAACTTCCAGCGTGCAAATAGTGGATGTAGCTGGTGCATGAGAGGCAGACGACACTTGTCCGCAAACTCCAAAGAAAGATTTTACATCATTTGTTTTGCTAAAATGAGACGCAAACCAATTGGGTTTTTTCATATGAAAAAACTAGATACCTTAAGGATTATCAAAACTTGTTCTACTTATCAATATTAGGAGATCATATTAAAGGTACTTCAGAGTTAAAAGTTAATTGTTCCTTTGTAATCATTTAGAAGTAAACTCAGCTCACAATATGTATACAATATGATTTTTGCAATGTTATGTATGATTTTGTTAGGATCCCACATTAGAAGGAAAAATGATGGGCATGTGGGTTATAAGAGCTTGGGCACCCTCCCTTAGCAAGCCGGTTTTCCAAGGTGAGTTTTACCCAAGCCTATGAAAGACCCACTGTTTAGCCCAATTGTTTGAGTTTTTGGATAGATACTTATCAAATGGTATCAGAGTCAAACCCTGCCTGAGATCACATTCTGGAAGGGGCGACCTGGGAGAATAGGCCAAAAGTGGTCCAGAGTGAAGCTGTCCAGAGTGGGCCAACATGGACGTTGGGTCTCGAAGCGTGGGGGAATGTTAGGATCCCACATTGGCAGGGAAAGGGGTGGGCATGTGAGTTATAAGGGCTTGGACACCCTCCCTTGACAAGCCGGTTTTCCAAGGTGAGTTCTACCCAAGCCCATGAAAGACCCACTGTCCAACCCAATTGTTTGAGTTGTTGGATACGTTCCTATCAAATTTCTACACAATAAAAATCATGTTATATGTAACAAAATTGGTAAGGGTCATGCAGAAATGTCACAATAAAAATCACGTTATATGTAACAAAATTGTCTTTTGTCAAAAATTCCACATTCTTCCTTTTCTAACGCATTTATAAACAACCTCTTTGAATAATTGTTGAAAATTGTGGTAAATACAATAAATTATTTTTAGGGAGAAGTACAGTGACATCCCTTTAGATTTCGGGAAAATAAAGTTACAACCCTAATGTTTCAGAAATAGCATCAATCTTCATAGCTCTAATTATTTAGTTAACTAAAACAAGGAATGTTTGTTGATATTTCTAAAATGTTGGAGGAGCAATTGTAGTTTCTCCAAATCATAGGGGAAATCAGTGTATTTAACCCTTATTTTATTGTGATGGAACCGGCACTCTCAAATGGTATAAACGTAAGACCAAGGAAGGATAAAAAAGGAAAAACGCAAGTGGACAGGTGGCTCAGAGTTGGTTAGGATTTGGAGTGTCAGGACTTGGGATATAGAAAGGGGGTGTGGAGAGTGTGAGGGTATCTTTTGGCATTATTGGGTATCATTTGGGGAGACTCTGGCTCTTGAAGTCCAGAATATTTTTCCTACATTGTTACTTTTAATTCTTCATCAATATCACATATATTTTCTTCTTCATTACTTGTTGCGTTAATGATTGTGTTGATTGATTGTTTGATTGAAGTAGGATTCCATCATATTGCTTACAACCACATTGGTAAACAAAAAGGTCTTAAAACTTCATATATGTATAATTAGAATCAAAAAGGTATTTATTAGTGCTTAAAAATATAAAACAACAGTGGATGGTGGGCCAGATATGCACTATAAATAGAAAATAACTCATCTATATATCAGGGTATAAGGCTTTACAAGGACTACTGAATATATGTAATGTGAGAAAAAAAAAAAAAAAAAAAAAAGAAAGAAAGATTAATATGGAGTCAATCCATAGCCCTTTAGATTTATAAGAAAAAAAGAAGTATCTTCAAATTCTTTTGAAATAGACAGCCTAAGGATGCTAATAACTCAATTCTCCCAGAAAACAGTGACTTCTCCTCCACTGTCATAAAAAATCCTTTTATTTCTTTCACCTCAAATCACCCTCAAAAGGGCTAGAACCACAAACTTTTGAGAGTCTCAGCCTTTTCCTTTCCCAAAGATGGAAAAATTCTCCACAAATATTCAGAACAAGTTTTAAAGATAGCCCACCAAAGATTGGTTTTCATTGCATACTTTAACCATAACAAAGAAATGTAACTTCTTCAATGCAAATAAATAATCTGTTTGACACTACTTTAAAATAAAACGCAATATTATATAGTAAACATGAGAAACAAAAAAAATACAAATTCTTAAACTAATATCAAGCTTTTTAATCAATAAAACCAGAATGGGTAGACTGTTTACCGGAAGATCATAATTTAGAATGACATTGTTGCTTTCCATGCTGTGTAACAAATATAACGAAAAAAGTCAATTAGACAAATAGAAACCAGAAATTCTGAAGAAAAGGTACCATAGTTTAGAACTAGTGCCACCTGAGAACTGATAATTTCTTGCCTAACGAAGAAAAAAGGGCAAGATTATGGTTAAATGGGGAAAAGTGCAGGTCCTTGACAGCTTTTATACTGGAAGGAAGTAAAATATCTTCACTTTCATGTGGACGTATCAAGCTAACCTGCAATAGCATGTGTAAAGAAATTCTAAGAGCAGCTTCAATTAAAAACATATGAAATATTATTGCAATCATATTTCAGTTAAAGCCAAGAAAGTTACTTTAGAGAGTAGATGTGTTCCACTTCCACCAATCCCAGGCAGCCTTCGGGCCATTAATATAATTTGACTAGAAGGATCGACATCAAATAAACGTGCACCATCCACCCTTAATGCTTTCTATAAGGGATGGAAACATTAGGTTCAATTACATGGGCAACAAAAGATTATTAAAAAACTAGTAGCTAGTTCTAGCATGTAAAACAAGAAATTGCATGAGAAGAAAATCAGAGTAGTAATCATTAGCTCAGAAAAGCACAACTTTGTAAGTACACTAGAGGGCATGGCATAAAATTAGATAATATAAAGAAGAGCAGCACAATAACACTAGCCAAAAAAAGGAAATATATCCAAATATACTGATTAGAATACTGTTAAATTAACAAGAAAGCTTTGCAATAACATATAAACCCAGTTAGTCATTAAACTAAGACTGGATACATGTTTCAGCCAACAGTACTAAAGCAATAACAAACTTCCCAACAGAGATTAATGAAAAGGGTGCGTTTGCAACTCACGCTTCAAGAAATCGTTGTTTCAACAAACTCTTTCACACCATATATGTTATAAGCATATTAAAAGGAGCATTTACCTTTTTCCCTTCCCCTTCTCTCTTTCTCTTACACAAGGCCAACTATTGAAAGATTCAATTTAAATACAAAAAAACTTGAAAGTGACAGCATCTATAATAGCTGCCTCCATATACTTTGGAGTAGAGATTGTAAAGGCTTTGCTGATTTGCAAAACATTCTCTTTAACCCCTTATCTCTCTCTGTAAAATTTCTAAACTCCTTTGATGCTTGCTGCTCTCTCAGTTTTCTAGCTCATCATATTACTATAACAATGATTTTTGGATTACATTACAACAGTTTACTTTATACCATCTAAAGTGAAGAGTTCCAAGAAATCTAGAAAAGAGGATGTCCCAGGGCATCAAGATATTCTCAAATGAAAATAAAACATAGGCTGAATCCCACACCTATAAAACATATATTATACACATTTAGAACTGTGTGGATGGATGAGAAGTAAGAGGGGAGAACAAAGGAGTTAAAAGCTTATTACAAATAAATAAATAGATGCAAAAAATTCCACACCTGTAATATGAATACACAAGATGATCCTTCTCTGCATATCTCTGAGCTGAAGTTGGAACCTATAAAATATGTCAAATTTTTAGTGCAACAGGAAAAAAGAAAAAGAGAAAATGGGCTTGATCATTTCATAATACTACAGAAAAAAACCTCAGAAACACAGTGAAAAAAGAACTCAAACACTAAAACACAGATCTAGAAAGAAAATCAAGTGAAGTTCATAAGTAACATAATCATAATATAATGGACAAAAGAAAATGAAGAACATAAAGAATAAAGTCCTTCTTAGTAAATTGTCTTTCATCTGAAAAGAAATTACCAGACAAAAATTGTCCTTGACAGCTTTCAGTAGAAGCAGCAAATTCAGATGGCCTGCTCTGAGTCTCTCCCAATAAAAACTCCAAAAAGACTGTCCTCTACAGTGCCAAAAGTTTTAAAACCCAAAAGTGACAAAAAAAAAAACAAATTAATATATTGTCTCCCACCAAAATTTCTGGTAGCTCAAGGTTTATGCAAATTTATCCACATTAAGGGTTATAATTTTCACACTCGAGTTATTTTCTTTTTAGATCTGCAATTAGAACTAATCATACTTGTTTACACTGATGAACTTCCAAATGCAACTCAGCTTCTCTCTTTTGCCACTCAGCTTCTTTCTTACACCATTCAGCTTCCTAAAAGAACAAGTGAAACCATATAGTTGCTCAAAAACTGGCATGAAATTAAAACGACATTAACTCCTTTAAAATCAATACCATTTTGATAAACGAAAAATCATAGATATAACAGAAAAAATGCCATGAACCCTATTGCAACAAAAGAAATACCAAATTACAAGGCATGAACGGGCAAAAAGTCAAGATAGCCAATCCCTAAGAGAGACGTGGCACTTCGCTTATATTAGAAAACAAAACTTTGTGGAAAAATCAGGCCAAATTAACAAACGAATTTTCTTCCCACCAGAAAAGATAGTTACCTTCTTCTCAAGAAACACACACTTAGACTCAAGAGATCGAATTCTCTGCAAACAAGAAAGGTGGTCATTAGAATTAGGTTCCGACCCAAGCTTTTTAATAAAACCAAAGTAAGGAAATTTAGTATGACCTTTTGTGATTCTTCATCAATAGCAACAATCCGTGATGCAAACAGTTTCCTAATATCCTTCAAAGAGCTTTTCCTATTGCATTGAGGACACTAAAGAGAACAGGAACGATTATGACCAGATAGAACAATAATTAGTTTTAACTTTTAAATAATTAAAAAACAATGACAAGATAAATAACAACCAAGCACTACCTTTCCCGAGCTTCTACCTTGTTGTAACCACCTCTTGATGCAAGAGAAACCATATACATGCCCACAAGGAAGGCAACTGTAGTTTTCAGGGGGAAAAGTTTATTTGAGTGCAAATTCAGTGATAAGTGAAGCGAAATTGAAGTCACAACCTAATAATTTCAAGATTTTCAAAATGAAAAATCAATGGAGATTAACAAAGAGGAGATAAATAAGCTAATTACACGCACCTAATGTGATGGTCACCGCTATTTGTCCACGAGTCCATACAAATAGAGCAAAACAAGCCATCAACCTCAGTTCGATTCCACTCACTCCCTAGAGAAGTATCTCCACTCTCAATTCCACTAAACGAGCACGACTCTCCCCCTCTATCTTCTCTTCTCCGCTTCCTTCTATCTTCAATTACCGCTGGATTAGAACTTGAAACCCTAGGCGGTGATTCCACGGTCGTTATTAACACTTCCTCCTCCTCCCCCTCTTCCTCATCTTCCTCTTCGTCGGTTTCTTCTTCAGTTTCGTCTTCTTCGGTTTCTGTTTCTTCTTCTTCACCGAGGAGTTGTTCGATTGGCCTTACGAATTCATCTTCGTGGAGCTCGTTGAAATGGGGAGAGTCGGGGTTTGGGTTTGCCATCACAAAGCGGGAAAGTTATTACTTATTTTTTGTTTCGTGCTTGATAAAATGTAAGATGCATTTGGGAATTTTCTAAATTACCGGCCTTGTGATCCTGCTGTCAGTACCGCCTTTGGATATTCGTACACGTGTCCCATGAGTATTATTCAAAATTTCCAAAAAAAATAATGTATATATATATCTGCATAAGCCAGATGCTAGTAGAAAAGCTGAAAAGTTGCAATGGTGAGTTTATTCTAATTAGGCCCGATTCAGAAGGGCCACTGGTGGAAGCCTGATAGATGATGCATTCGACTTGATCATTGAAGAGCGACAAAAAGCTTAAGGTCGCCAGAACAAATGAGCTCACGAAGGTGACAATTAGCAGATATGATAAATCTTATCCCCCAGAAATAGGGATACAATCAGACTCAAATTCGAAATTATCATCCAATCCCAAGAATCGCGGGAGGGACTCTCATTTTTTAATTGTAATTCTATTTTGATTAAACTTACCATGTAAAAGGTAACCCTATAACTACCCCATTTCGTGAGTAGAAAGGGGTAACAAAATTTTTAGTAAATAACAACAGTGAAGATACAGTGGACGTAGACACTCAATTTGGAGGCTGAACCACTTTAAAAATTTCTTTGTTCTTTAGTTTTATTGCTTGATTTTTCATTCATTGATGATTATCCGTAATCACGCACACACCCATTCCGATTCCAACATGGTCAATCGGATCTCTCTGGCTGGTGCGATCTTCTGCATCAACATTTTGGCGCTAGAAGGAGGGGAAATCTACAACAGCAACAAGATCTTGCCGATCAAACGATTCGGCAGACATGACCCGTACCAGAACATCCAGGAATCCAAAAGATGAGCATGAAAGTGAAAATCCTGCCCAGCAGAAGGGAAACAACCGTTTGCCACCAATCACCGAGACCTCTGGTGCTGGACCCTCAAACCTGGAACACGGTGAGTTGATGGATATGATAAAATCCTTAACCAATGTCGTGCATGTTATGCAACAGGACATGGCGGGGATGAAAATGACTCAGGAGGCAGAGTTCGACATGCCATTTTTCACTAAGCCAACCCCGACTAGGCGAAGTCAACAGTGTACTAAGCTTTTAGGGTCATCTGGTCCAGAAGGCCTCAGCGGACTCTTACCCATTTTACCAGGAGCCAGGCGCTTCACCCACCCAACAATCTGAGGAGGCAGCCTGCAAAGCAAGACATGGGCGAGATTGATCCACCCATAAATGCTCACTCTAAACAGCGAGGTGGAGAAGATATGCGTACGGGACCTAACTCACGCTCAGCGCAAGCCCGCCCTGCGGGCCGAAACCAAAACTCTTGGGGCGTTGGTTCTAACTGGCACCGGGAGCAGGGTAGTACGTATTATAGTACCTATTATCCCAGCCAACAGGCTACGGACTCACACACTAGCGTGAGTCCTCTGGTCCGGACAGTGGACCTTAGAACCCACTTGGTCGAGCAAGAAGCTAACAGGGCACAAAATCTCAATCCCCAAGCGAATGAGCTTGAACAAGTATAAAGGATGCTGGATGATTTGAAAGCTCGACAAGAGAACACGAATCGAGCAAATTCAATTGTAAGCTCATCATTCTCTGATGAAATCCGCTGGGCACCGCTTCCCTTGGGGTTTAGGGCGCCCGAAATGAAGTATGACGGGAAAGGAGAACCAAAGGAGCATCTGGATGCATTCAACGACTTTACTGAATTGCATCAGGTCTCCGATTTAGCAAAGTGCTGCTGTTTTGCGGTGACTTTGGTAGGCGAGGCCAAGAATTGGTATAATAGGCTAGCTGCGGGCTCAATTACTTCTTGGCAACAGTTCGTCTCCCTATATCTGCAACAATTCCAAGCGAGGCTACAGTTTTCGGTGCCGCTCAATTACTTGAGCAACATTAGCCAAGAGAAAGGTGAATCATTGACTTTTTTTCTGAGAAGATTCCAGAGTGAACAGACCAAGGTTGCAAACACGCCGGAGGAGTCGATTAAAACTTTACTAATCGTGGGGGTGAGGCCGCAAAAGAAATTCTGGAACGAGTTGCAACAAGAGGACCATGTGAGTCTAGCACAATTTTACAAAATGGCGGAGAAACATCAAAGGGTAAAAAGCTCGCTAGAAGCTCTGAAAAGGGGGACCGTTGGAAGGAAACACTTATTAGCGATCTGATCGCTCAATTGACAAGAAAAGGGTCTTCGATAGGGTTGAGAGGCCCCATTTCAACAAAAGGCCAAGGCAAGAGTTCCGAGAAAGAGAACCAGTTGCCCGTTTCGCAGAATACACTCTGCTAGTCGCCTCATTGTCTCATATTTACGAGATATCTAACGAGGTCAGAAGGGCTCCCTGACCAAGTATGATTAAATCCTCCTGGTTTAGGCGGGATCCTAAAAAATATTGCAGGTTCCACCGGGATGTCGAACATAATATGGATGAGTGTCGAAGCCTGAAAGATGCTATAGAGGAGTTGATAAGGAGGGGCAATTGAAAGATTTTGTGAAGAAGGAAGAAAAGGCGGCAGAAACAATAGAAAAGGCGGCTGAGAATGAGCGACCAAGAATGAGCGGCCAAAGATCCCGCCACCACCTCCCTCGGGAGCGGTAAGAGTCCGCATGATCTATGGGGGGCCAAGCTCGATAGGCAACTCAAGACATGCTAGGGAGAGAGATGCTCGAGAGTGTCGGACAGGTTCAATACCAAGAATTATGTTCATTGGAACCACGAAAGGAAGGCCGCAAAAGAGACTAATGGCAGATAGTGAAGTGATAGGCTTTACGAGAGAAGAGTGCGAGCAGTACCTCAAGTACACTAGTGATGCTATCACAATCACTACAGTGATTGGGAACATCCAAGTTTTTTTATTGATGATAGACAATGGCAGTGCGGTGAACATTCTTTTCCTTGGAGCGTTCCGTGAGATGAGATTTACAGAGCGCCACCCGAAGCTGTGCTTAATTCCAATATACGGTTTCACTGGTGACATCTTGCTTCCAAAAGGGGCAATCGACCTTCCTGTGACCATAGGGGAAGGTGATTGCATAAGAATAGAGATGCAAGAGTTTATTGTGGTTGACTGTTTGACGACATACAATGGTATTCTGGGTAGACCCTTTTTGGATGACTTTGAAGTAGTGGATTCAGTGCGCTGCCGAGCTATTAAGTTCCCGACTGATAATGGATCGGAGTCCTTAGAGGCTTGACTGATGACACCAAGAATTGTTATAACAACGCTATGGTGGCAGCCGTTAAATGACCCCTTATAAAAACGATGATGATTGCTGAAACAAGCCCGCACCTTGGGCCACTTGAGGATACAATTGATCATCGGATCCACAAGGAAGACCCCGCAGCCAGTCCTATTGAAGAGCTGAGGGATTGCAGTTAGTAATAAAGATCCAACCAAGGTATTGAAAATTGGAAGCGGGCTGAATAAGGAACAAACAGGCAATTGGTCGGGTTCCTCAAGAAGAATCTAGACGTGTTCACCTGGGTACACGCAAACATAGTTGGGATTCACCCCGATGTGATGTGTCATAGGCTAAACATCGACCCCTTCGCAAAACCGATCCAACAGAGAAGAAGATCGATGGATACGGAGAGGTCCCAGACATTGAAAGATGAGGTAGGTTGTAATATCCGAGCCAAGGTACGTCTAAT